>CM030369.1:24920886-25193386 GCA_003604175.2 Clonorchis sinensis
AGCCACAGTATCGGTTTTCAGTTGGCTGATAAGCCATCCCGTGCAAATTTTTGTCATCAAACTAAGTTTGGCTCAGAACCCTCAGCACCAATCCGTAGTTATGCTTCGCCAGTGACCACTCTACTGGCCTGATTTAACCTGGGAGCATTTCAATCCTTGTGCTTTCCATGGTTTACGTGGCATCTGAGCACTGAAGGGGCGCCGAAACTGAGTAACTCAATTAGGGTTTTTACGCCATGGAAAACTGTGACTTATGTCATCTCGGCAGGATTCCGGTCTTGAACTTTTTGCATTGTGCGTTTTAGATCAGCTTATTCCCCTTGTTAGTTGACAGCCTCCGGCCTTCTAACTCGATTTGTCTTTTTATCGGTGATCAAGAACGTACTAAAAAGGTACAAACGGTTACACGTACACTTGATGTACGTCACTGTCCTAGAACATTCCATGTCCTAAATTTGTCAATTACACACAGATGTGCGAAGATGGCGCTGATGGATCCGTATAGATACCTAGTTTTCTTCTGGATGTACTGGTTCAGGACTTCGACTTCACACCCGTTGTTTTTGGTAGTAGTGAATTTTATACCTTTTTCAGTAATGGCTTGGTACATCCAGGAGATGTGATTTTTTCAGCATTCTTCGCCACTTGATAACTACACGCTGCTCGGTTTTTTGAGTGCTCACCCAACCCCTGATTCATGGTTGATTTTGATTCGCTGCATGTATAACTAAACTGGGAAACCTACATTTGTGTCTGGATCTGGTCGTGGCCCCCAGAACAATTCAAAATTGAAAATAAATGGCGTTTTCTCCGAAGACTCAGGTGTTAGTCGGATTTAACTGGAGTGTAATTCGGAGCCTATGCGAGCGCAAACCAGGGATATGTGAATTCAAGCGTTCAGGAAGAAACCGGCTTAGTACTGGTTTTGTGACCAGCATGGCTAAGCCAAATAAATCCTGGAAGATTTACTGTCCGACTGATACGACTTTCATATTTCACTGTAGTATGCACGTGGCCCACTACTTTGATTTCCCAGGCTGTCCATCTTCAACGTCACAGCGCATTGGTCTTAGCCCATATATGTAAGGTGAGCACTAGTGCACAGTGCATGGAACTGAAGAGCTAATCCGACCGGTAGGGAGATATCACTCATTCTTTCACTTAGTGCATAAGCCGACAACATTAGTTCATGAGCTGCGGACCGACCGCAGAAAAATTAGTGTCGCGAGCAACCGGCAGTTGGCTTAGTTGGAGCTAGATTTGACTTGCGTTGGATTCTGCTACAGAATCCTGTGTATTTGGTCCCCGGAGTATGCTAGCAGAGATAACAGCCGTGGTAATGGGGAAACTTCGTTCTCAACTGCCTACTTTGTGTGCTTATAGAGACATTGGTTGACTAGGAATTGAAAGCGATATGGTGTAGGTGGCAAACTACCTGTGTCCCCCAGCTTTTGGTGGAAGTCGGGTTAGATAGTCGGGAGGTCTGTTCATTCTACACCGAAACCTTAAATACAAACGACAGGCACTTTCAGCAAACCATGCTGGGTATTGAGTAAAACGGTTCTTCTAAACTGATCGCGGGGGAGGGGGGGTTACGGAAAGAACAGTGTGTAGGATGATAAACAACTCTTGAAAAATACCATTCGGGGTTGAGGGGAACAGATAGTGCTCTACGTTTGAGAGCCGTAGAATGCTTTTCACAAACGACCTATAAAACGCTAGATGAGGCAATCAGAAGTTTAACTATGAACGTGCATTTTCGTCTCATTCAAGGTACATGCTAGCGGATTGAGGTTGAGACATGGTGGTTCCTATGCTTTCTGGTCAACTGTATTGATGCAATTGAGATTGTGGAAAAAAAGGTCCCCATAATTTCAACGCTGAGTGCGTTGCCACATCCACTGCTACTCAATTGCGGATTTGTAGTTCTCAAATGTGCTACTCTGAGATATTCTTGCCTAGGTGGTTTACCCACATTCGAGCTTAATTCTGTGGCGCATTAGTTTTCATTTTCAAGGTGTCTCGACTATCGTGACACGCTTGCTTACCACTATTTTGTTGCTGCTTGTGAGGCTTGTCTGAATTATTATAGCTTGGATGGCATTATAGCCACTTTTTGCTATCCATTTCATTCGAGTTTACAGGTTCTCACGACCAGGTAGATTTCATGTCTCGGATGGTATTCCAGCCCCACATGAATCAAAACAAACCTTACCTAACAAAATATCTTTATTTGCTGCATGGACGAGCAATTACACATGAGAGGTGGATGGAGAAATTGGATTGAGGTTCGAGTCCGATTCTGTGGAACAGAAGATCGCGATGAATATGGTCAGCATTAGGATGCACAGAGTTAAAACAAATCTCAACGGGAAGTTTCTGTACAACTGTTAGCAAAGGCGCAACGCCTGAGATGGTGCTACGGATTTTCTTGGGTGGACGTCGAGCAGCTGAGTGATTTGGATGATAGGTTACCCTTTCAAAAAAGCCCTAATCTTCACTATCCATGTCACACTGTATTCCCTATACCTATACGGCGAATGACCTCTCTAGAGTTTCGCGATCAGTGGAGACGTTTCATTTGTCTTGGGTTGGTAACAGTCAAAGGCTTGAAGAAGGATGTGCGACCTTCCGAAACGGTTCAGATGGTTTGGTCTACTAGAACTGTGAAGCTCTGTATTTTGAACGTTTTCAACTCTGTGTACTGATGGGTGTTTCAACCGCCAGCGTTTTTGCCTGCTTGAAGTTCGGGAATATCTGCGCCGACGAATGAATGCTCTAAGATGAATCATTGCAACCGTGTCATATGCTTTGACCGGATTGTATGCTGACTAAATGGCTTACCACATCATCGTGTTCATGGGACCCATACAATCCACTGTTGTCCGTTGATCAGGTCAGTAGCCTGTGGTATCTTAGTTTGTTGGGTGTCATGTACGAAATCAGCTGTCGTTTGCACGCCACTGTCCAACACATTTCTCAGTCTGATCCACAACCGCAGCAACATGGCGCCCTGAGTCAGAAGAACTTAGGAGCGCTATTAATAAAAGGTATAGCTAGACTGCACCATCGTCTCAGTTGACCGAACAGTGTGTGGTAACAGCGAAGACTGTGTAGGGCCGGTTTCTTGATGAATGCCTCAGAACCAGGACAGTCACAACCGCCGGGTCTTGCACTGGCAAAGTATGGTCTCATCCTGACTACTTTGCTACGAAACGCCAATACGCATACCTTGTTCAGTTTAAAATCCCGAAAATATTCTGATTTGTATGACTGAATAAAGCAGTCACGTAAAGTTTTGCACATCATTTTCGCTATTCACTTATCGTGCAGAATTGCACAATAGCAATGTTGTCGCAAGTACGGTGACCAATGTCAATGGCCCTAGTTAGTGAGATGTGAAAGCTCCAAAAATATACGTGTGTTTGAAATTCGAAATTCACATAAAAATTGACCTCAGTGTCCCAGACTTATGGAGGCACAATTCATCACCATATTTCACTAGTAAGGAAAGTTCTGTTCACACAAAAAGCCGGTGTGCGCAACTCAATACCAAGGTAGACAGCCACAACTATGGATAGCTTAGTGGCTGACTCCTTCGGCTTTTACTGAGACGCGGTGTTGCACGCAGGACCTCAGGAGCTCACAACAGCGACAAGCCCATTGTGGTTCAGGGCGTGGGAACTCAGTCGGGCGGTAGCGAAATTTGTCTGGATGGTATAAAGCGCATGCAAGCTTTAGAGACTCGGGTCATTTGGGTCAGCGATAATACATCGGGAGAGCAACCGTAACGACACTAAGCCTGCACATATATTTAATAAATGGATGGGGGAGATGAGTTCCACCACTGTCTACTGGTTTGAAGATGAGTTTTCACCATACCATGCTGGAAGTATTCGCAAATATCTGGGCGAAACATTCGGAAATTGGTGGACTGGTCAAGAAATACTGTTTGGCTGACAGCCGGGTCGCAGAACTTGAATGCCTGAGCTTATTTTTATTTTTGCTCAGCGTGCCCTGAATATGCATATTACCAAGAGCATGTAAATTTTACACTGATACATCATATGAGTAAAGTTTCCTTTCTTGACGGATCACTATTCATTGGGTTGTTGGAAACAACAGCCCGCGACCGTTTTCACCTTTCTTGGGCCTCGTCAGTTAGACGCAGTCCCCGAGTTTCCATCATCCTTATTTTCTACCTGGACCAAAATTGAACGCAATTCGCGAGGTGCAGTTATATAAACGAGAGTTTCACCTGGAATTCATTGTTTCCCGTTAAAAGCAATTAGCGTTCAAATGAGTGTATTCCGCAAATTCAGTTTAATTTGGATCCAAATAAGATGTAAGGTTGACGGAAACTCGGGATCTGCGCCTACCGGATGAGCCCCAAGTAGGGCGAAAGAGTGGAAGAGTTTTCAGCAACTTTGTGAGCAGTACTCCGTCAAGAAGATGTAGCGATATTTCAGATATCGTATCGAATGAACTATAGAACCGCTTTGTGCAGCGCATTTTTTCGAAGAATATCTCAAATCTTGTTGAGTTTCCCGGTGAAGCCAAATGAAATCCCCTTTATTCGGATCAAGTTTTCGGGAGGAAAAGTCTTACAGACCGCATCCACAATCTTGTTGAGCTGTCGCATAGCCTAAGTTCTACCGCAGCTGAAACTCCCTTGCATCAAGAATCGATGGCCCAATGTCAGACAAATCGGTTCATCCTAGGTAACAGCACTCCACATTCAATATCATGTAGGTTTGGGCTTCGGCTATGACTGTTACGTACGCAGGCGCCCCGACTGCGATTCTCCGACTTATCAGCTGCCTAACGAACACATTTGGCGGAACTACAACGCGTTCCCCCAATTTCTCAAATCTTCATACAGCTGGCATACCATCCAGGCGACATTCAATACTGTTCGAGACACCCTAATGAGGTAGCTGGCTTCGTTCGGGAACTCCTGATATTATGCACGCAATATCGGCGAGATGCCTCAAGTGGTCAGAGCGCGAATTTGCTGACCGGAAGGTCCGTGGTTCGAACAAGACATCTGCATCTCGACTTCTCCTGTTTAGGCTTGGGTAGCCTGGCAGTGTTCTACCCCTTGTGCCCCCTTCGGGTGGCATGGCAGCTAGGCATCGAAAGGGTGTTACAGCTGAATGATTATTTTTATCACTATATGCTGTGACCATTGGGATGTCCACAGGGTGGTTTGCGTTATTCATAAGCATAAAAAGTGTTGGAAGAAATTGTAATTGATTGGCTGTAGTTATTCTGGTTCTTCTGACAAGGCTGATACTTTCTGGTACGCAGTTCAGTACCCGAGATTGTGTCAAGGGAAATCAAGAGCAGACTGGCCAAACGCATCTGTTTTGCGTGTAGCTTTCGCTACCACTTATTGCAGTTGAGTATTGGTATCCTCTGCGAGGTTCAGTTGTCCAACCAGATGTCATCAGTATGCCACACTACTGTAAATAAACTTCCAAATAATGTCCGTCTTCCGGTTTTATTCCACCGTGTTTTCACGAGCAGCATCGTTCGTTAAACGGACGAAATAGCACTCCTCTGATGAAATTCAACCCCAGCAATACTATCGGCCAATGCTTTTGTGTGCGTGAGTGTGTGTATTTGTGGGTGAAACATTATTCACGCAAACAAATTCATGACGCCTAGAAAACAGATACCATAACAGTTATTTACACTGCCAAGAGTTTTCGACATCACGCTTCTCAATGTTGACCTCTGTCCACCATTACTACTTCATGACACTTGTTCATACTTGGAGTAAAATCAGTTGCGAATGGACACACATATAGCACTGAATCTTGTTAGTGGAACGGGAATTTCACTCGACACTGCACTCATGCATGAAATAGTCCTCGAGTTTCATCATCATCAGCTGTAAGAAACCGTGTACTTGTCGTACAGTGGTTGTAGCTGCCACAGTTTCGTCCGCCGATGATTTGGGGAGGTGAGGTAGATAGCTGCGCATTGGAGGTAGGAGCTGATAAACTGGTGCGGACACACCACTGTCAATGGACTGTTAAGTGGGGGAATTGGGAAGGGAGCTATGCATTGAAGGCAATAGCTTGGATGCACGAGCGCCATTGAGGGCGCGACTGGGTCATGTCTGACAATGTCTTTAACCATTGGTGTGGCCCGTCTCGGGGTCCCCATTCAGGAAGACGGCAGTGACCAGCGCAGCTGAGTTTGCTGGTAATGGATTTTATACTTCGCTACCAAGTCATTTTTTGACCGCCTCTGGCTTGTTTCCACCCTTCACGTGGTTGTGCTAAAAGAGCCCTTCGAGGAATTTGGTCGACTGGCATACGCAACACGTGGCCAAGCCAGCGCAACCTATGCAGTGTGACCAGTTCATCACCGAATACCATTCGATGAGTTTACCCCGAATCAAGCAATACTTATCTACAGGCCTCTGTCGAAAGCCGAGTGATGCTTATGGACTAGCTTTATCTAAATGATGTGCTCAACCATAAATTTTCCATGCAAAATATTCATAATATTTCTTTTGGGCGGAATCGTAGTAGATTAGGAGGTTGTGTGGATGATGTTTCCTCCTTTGATTTTGAAGCCCTCGAACTCTCACTCAGGTTAGCTGCATGCTCACCTTGATGACACGAAACATTCCTTTGTCATGAGATTTTCGGTGATGATGGCGTTACATGCAAACAATTGCATTTGGTGCTGTTCTAACGCTTGAGTAAACGATTGTGGAGACGTAGCCAGCTGAAATAGAATTGAACAAAATTCGATTTATTCATGTACTATCGACACATTAAAAACCGGCAAAAGCTGTCGGAGGATAACGGCTTCATCCAGTTCTTCTTATCTATTGGAACTACGAAATCATAATTCCTGCAATATTATTTGTAATCAGTATTTGTTCAACAGTGCAATCAAACTGAGATCAGCCCCTGTGGGGAAAAATCAAATAGATCGAAACGGGCGTCCGATGATCACAAATTTGTTGGTCGCCTATTTTGCCTTTGATGCAGTTTGTTGTTCTGTTTCTAGAATTTTTGTGCTTTTTAAGTACAAGAAATAAAATTTTCCTAATTTTGTAAGATGCCTTCACACTGCCACCACGGTATTCCCTGTCTTGATGTCGATCATGCCACAACTGAGGTATTTTTAAACTTAACTGGTTGTAAACCTTAACACTCGAAAGCGATACTGTCCAGCCCAAGCTCAAGTGTGAACCTATTCGTCTGTTCGGGCGTCATAATTCAGGAGTGTTCAGCTTATACTGGCGGAATAGTATTAACCCAATCGTCGCACATGTCAGATAGGTTTCCGGGAATCGATTCCTGGCATTGCTAAGGATGTGTACTGTTGATGAACTCTGCTAAGAGCTTCCTCCAACTGGTGTTGCCACGTCGGTACTAGTAGTGGATGTTTCGCTTGATGCAGGTCACAGACTTACTCATCTGTCGTTTGAAAAGTTTCTCGTTAGAGGTCGACATCACTATTCCACTTTCATCAGTATCACTTCATTGCTATCCCCTATCTGGATAGCCAGTTTCCAGAAACATGTTTGAACCCCGAATTCTCTGGTTGAACACAGCTACTAGATCTTAATTCAGGTAGTTGAATCAATCATTCTGTTGAATTTATTTCATGGAACTGATTTGCTAAGCCGTGATTACAGACACCTCGATTGGCCTCCTGTCATCTTGCAACAAAGACCGACCTCCAAGCCCCAGTCTCACTTAACAGCACCTTGCCACCGATTTTGAGGGTGTTTGCTACCAACAACAATAAACGAGCGATTCAGCTAGGTTCCAGGTGAGTCTCCCGCAGAATCAAATTGATTTGCAAATGAGTGTGCTTCGCTAATCACAAATCCTGTTGCGTGTGTCCGCTTGGTAAGTAGCATGCAGACTTTCTACCCGCTCTGTGATCCACTATGGAAAAGTAGGAAAAAGGACTATCCTTGTGACATTTTCGTGGACCGTGTTAAGTCATCTGTACAACTCATATCTCATTTACTGCGAAGCCTCAGTATAACCATCATTGACCGGAAACCGATGAAAAGCGACCAAAATATTTGAACACAACGGTGTCATCATTGGAAATAAATATAAGACAAGCGATTATCCTATGCACTCACCTCGCTAGGCACTTCTTTCTTCCCGATGCAGATTGTTCATTTGACTCATTGTAAGTAGCTTCATGTAATTCGAAAACACCCTGTTGTGCTAAATGAACCGAAGATGACAGTCCCGCCAGAGCAACTACCGACAGTGAATCATCCGGCTGACAGCTATTTGACTGATTGATGTTTAACCCCATCAGATCGTCTGAGGAATTGACGGCTGAGAGAATTTCGAATTTCTTCATAGGTGGTTTTGTTCTTTTCGTGCCGAATGGCATTTTCAAGTAACTTGAGGCTGATCTTCTACCGGCAGAGTAAAGGCTGAAATCATACATAGCGTAAACTATACTGTTGATACAGGTGCAAGATGCATGAAAGAACCATTTTCAATTCCTGGTGGTAGCTTAGGTAATACATGTTCATACTAAGGGGGACACTGAGAATAAAATATTGTATTCACGTGGCGAAACTATGCAGCATCATGTGAGGTCAGGTAACGAGAAATTCCGTTGCTTTTTGTCTATTCCTTTAAAAGTCTTGAAGGACGTTCAAGTTAGGATTGATCTGTCATATATATGTATATATATATATATATATATGCAGTGCCTCTTTCCTATTGCTAGTACGAAACATAACTGATCCGTTTCAGGACCTCAGTCTCAATGCTGTTTCGTCCACATGTTATTTCCCAATGTATTCACTTCCTTTCACTTCTGAATCCTTGTATTTCAGAGACGTCTAATTAGGCTCAACCCTCTTTCTAATTGCAAAGGAATTTTTGCGACTAAATACACCAATCCCTGAAAAATAGCAAACAGGCTAGGACGATGTGAAATGCTACTATGAGGAGAACAAGCTAGGTGGAGAAAAGTGAAGTGCAGAGGAAAGCGAGTTCTTCACTGTTTTGATTTGTCGGGTGGTCCCTATTTAATTTTTCTACAAACTACTGGTTTCTGCCGTCAGTTCTCCGAATCTTGTTGACCTAATTTTTTAGACATTTCCCGAAAGATTCACGTCCAGAATGCGTTTTTAAAAACAACAAACAAATATTGTATAGTAGCCATTATTTTCTGAGGTACGCGGTGTGTATCGACGCCATACCTTTGTAGCAAAAGCAGAAAGACGATGGAGATTCAGAGTTCCAACATATATGATGGCTACTTTCCGTTCATCACCGCCAAATCATGACTTCTTCCTTCGAATCCTGAGAAGCCAACATAGTTGAATCGTTTATCGAAAACCCAGTAAGATATTCAATGCAAAAGGTGATACGGCGGTTCACAAGGCTAATTCAGGATGTTTATTGAATTCTCCTGTTCTCTGGCCTTCCAAAATGGGCGCAAACGCTTTGTAGTATACCAGCCGAGTGGAGGTCTTCAATCACCGCTGAGAAACAGGTCGGTTTCGGATGTCAGTCGAACCGACCCACGACCACCCCAGAGTTTTTGAGGCTGGTATCATGTAAACTGCGATTGTCTCCGATGGCCAACTTAACATTCGTTTGTGTAACCATTATCCCTTAAGTGGAGGAATTACTTGATTTTCGCTGCATTCAAACCTAATTCTGTTTCGTGAGTTGGTGCCAATGGTCGCAGACCGAAAAACGAAGTGACCTATCATCATCACCATTATTATTATTATTATTCATCAGCAAATACAGCAACGTCAATGTTGACACATGCTTCACTGCCGTACAACCATAAGCCTCGTCTAGTTATATTTAAAGCCCTAGAGTGAAAAGAAGAGGGAGAAGATGGGTGAGGGAGGGGACCCAGTGGTGGCCTATGTCAAGCATTCTGAGATGCCTACACCTCCAAGCGCTCAAACAGACAATCTGGAAAGAAACTGACAGCACGAACGCCACTGACATCGATTAGTGGCTATTTCTTGCAATATCTCCAGCCAAGCACAGGTGGGGTCACGAGGGCCCCATCATGGAAGGCGTTCAACGCCAACAACACCCAAACTCTTAATGATCCCTTTCACATCCTTCTGTCAACCCATGCGTTGTCCACCTCGCGGTTTGCGCCATTCTGAAGGAGGCACGGAGAACAACACTCGTCTCGGTAAACGGTGTTTCGGCATGCGCAACACATGACCGAGCCATCGCAGTCGCTGGTGCTGGATGATTTCCACGATTGAGGTACCTGCCGCACAACCGAATACCCGTTCTCTAATTGCATCAGTAACACACTGATGCCATCTAAAAGCAGCCAGGATTATGAGGCATCGGTGGTCGAAAACCTGAAGACACCTCGCATCTTCTGTCCGCAGAGGCCATGTCTCGCACCCATACAACAACACAGCCCTTACTGTAGCCTGGTACACACGACCCTTAAGATCTAGTGAGATGCCTTTTTGACGCCACAAGTGACGCAAATTAGCAAACGTGATTCGAGCCTTTGAGATTCTTGCACTGACTTCACCAGACACACTTCCGTCAGAGCTAATACAACTACCGAGGTATGTAAAGTTTTCCACAATCTCCAGTGATTATCCGGAGACTGCACGTTCTGAAGCATGACTTTACACTTTGAAGGTGCAAGGCGCATGCCAAAAGATGGTATGATGGTGGTCAGTCTGTTCAACAGGGCTTGTGCTTCACTTTCGTCTTCAAAGATGAGGACGATATCATCTGCGTACTCCAAATCGACAAATATAGGGATCGGATTATGTTTACAAACTTCTGGGGCATACCCTGTTGAGCAAGTATATTTAACAGCACTGACCGATCGACAGAATCAAACGCACCCTTGAAGTCAAGGAACACCAAGATTGTGGGTCGTCTGTACATGTGGCGTTGCTCTAACACCTGACGGAGTGTGAAGATGTGGTCAATGCAGCCTCTACCCGGTCGAAATCCCGCTTGATTCTCACGAGTCAAGGTTTCGCGTGCCATCGTAAGACGACGAAGAATCAATGACGCCAGAAGCCTTGTCACAACAGGAGTCAAACTAACACCTCTGTGGTTGCTACATTCACTGCGAGTACCCTTTTTGAAAATGGGCACTACTATCGATTCACCCCAGTTGTCTGGGACGGTCTCTTTCTCCCAGATAGACCCAAATAGTCTAGACAGGCACTGGCTGAGGAGCCCACCGCCATCCTTGAAAAGAGCAGGTGGAAGGTCGTCAGGACCAGCAGCACGATGACGCTTGAGTAGAGAAATACACTCGGACACTTCTGAGACCGAAGGCGACTCCATATTTACGGTCCAGCTTTCTGTTGAAGGCCAGGTCTCTTGATTGGAGGTAGCAGGTGGCCAGCTGAATTGCTGTTCAAAGTACTGTGCCCAGCGGTCCAGACGTTCTGCTTTATTGCATATCAGGGAGCCATTTTGGTCTCTGATTGTTTCGCTGACAAGAGGTTTTCGAGGACCAGTCGAACGAATCAAATGGAACAGCCTGCGCACATTTCCAGCATTCTTTGCATCTTCCATTTCTTCGGCCTTTCGGGTCCACCAAGCTTCTCGGTCTGCACGGACACTCAGTTTCACTTGGCGTCGGATGATGCGTCGGGTGGAGTTGTGGTGGCGGCCAGGGGGAATCTGTCGCCGGGTCTCCAGCAAAGACACGGTCCTATCAGAGATCCAGTGTTTGAAAGAGGTTGGCTGGGTTGTACCGCAAACAGACGTTCCAACCTTGAGTAGCGCTTTGGATATCTTTTCCCAGTGGCCGTTTATATCCGACACCGTACCGTCCGGCAGGCATTCGACGAGTTGGTTTTGATAGTTTCGTTTGATTTCTGGATCCACTAGCTTCTCAATGGGTAAGCGAGGTGTGCGCGTTTTGCGTACACCTGAAAAGCGCAATCAAAAGCATCAGCGTACAAGTGCATGGTCGGAGTCCACGCTGGTGTTCCAGAAGGAGCGGCAAGCGGTGATCGACCCTCGTCACCAATAACTGACGTCGATGTGGTCTATTTGGGTTCGTCGCTGGTTTGTTGGTGGGCACCACGTTGTCAAGCGATTTCCGCTGTTCCGGAAATTCGTACTGCAAAGGAACAGTCTGTGATCGGCACATATCTGAAGTAAGCGGTCTCCGTTGTCCGTGCGTCTCGTGTCCAAACCAAGACGACCACCCAATCGGGCCTCAGCAGCGCTCAGTCTACCTACCTGGGCGTTCATATCACCAGCAACCACAACGATATCTGAGGTTTTAACCCGCTGTAGAAGGGCACCTAGAGCGTCATAGAAACTGTCCTTGGCAGATTCAGAGCTACAGTCAGTTGGGGCGTAAGCAGACACACTAAATAACGTGCGATGAACCTGACTTCCTCTAGATTCTCTCACAGATGTTGCCAAACGAACCGCACATAGGCGACTACCAACGGGCATCCAATCAAGCAGAGACGCTTCCGCTCGTTCACTCAGTACAATACCCACCCCAGCATATCCAGCTGCAGCGGCCTCTGCATCACCAGAGGTGCGCAGCCGGAACCTGGAAGAGAGCGAGGGGGCAGTCAGTTCGATCACAGCTCGATCACTTGCGTCGTGCGTCCTTGTTTCTGACAGACAACATACATCAATGCAGAGGGAATCCAGCGTACGAGCAAGAGCCACCTGTTGACCTGCTTGCTTCAGTGTGCGAACATTAAAGGTGGTTAAGTAGACAGGCTTTCGGGGTTTGAAAACAGACTTCAAAGTTTTTAGGGTTGTGAGTGAACTCGGACGTGCAGAAGCCACAGCTCACTGTGATAGAGAGCGAACAAGACGGTCAGTCCTAGAGCTGGGACCTGCGGAGAAAGTATTAAAATTGGGGCGGGAGAGGGTGGAAGACGCAAAACGTGAAAGCGTAAAAGGGAGGCGTCAGTAGTAACATGTTTTCGCTTACCTGCCCTGCTATATGCAGCAAGTAAGTCGACCCGGCTGATGGCACCACGCAACGGCCGATTTGGCACGAGAGTACTGTTAGCTGTAAGTGTCACGGGTGTACGAGTGCTGGGATATTGCCAGGGCTTCCGCGCCTGGACAGGAGGACAATTAGGGTTCTCAACCAAAGCTTTTGGCTCAAAAGCCTAACCGCAAGGAAACGGTGTTGGGCTGGAAATGCAAGTACATTACCATTTTTACGGAACACATCGCCAAACATGTTCGAACCCCCAACCTGTCTGGCCAGGAGACTGTGTTCGTCAGACTACTCATTGACCAACCTGGTATGAGAGACTCTGTGAGTGTCGTGCAGACACTCCCCAGTATAGCTCAATGGGTCACCAAGGTACACAAACCGCCACAGCACGGTAAGGTCCAGTCTCTTCGAATTAATACACACCGGTGAAAAATAAGCAGTACCTGGCGTAAGTTTCATCCTCAGTCAGCAGTCTTCAATAAAATGAGTATTGCCTTGATAAAACCCTGCGGAATTCGAGTATGCTACTCCTTGGCCCAGTGAAAAACAGTGGACATTTCCTGCGAAAGTGTTTTTAGCACGCACGAGTTGATCTTTTCTCTATTTTAATAGGAGAATTCGATGAGCATCGCTAGTCCTTGGACACCAAGACATTCAGCAGACATTCGACTCCTATCATATGTTTCTCCATTGACTTAAAATGTATCCATGCCTATCGAGATAACCAGATTACTCATGTGTGTGCCAAATATAAGATCACATCCAAAAATTCTCGTAGGCTACTTATCAGTAGTTGCAAGATTAGAATGATCGTTAGATGAAGTCTTCATAGTCTAAGGAGAAATTCTGAGGCCAATTTTTCAACCTTGTTCTGGTCTCAATCTAAGAAGTGGTTTTCCTCAAAAGCAACTCCCTTCAGAGGAGCCACCACATAAAACGGAGTACTTGGCCTCTTCTGAAGAGGGGATTGCAACTCTTCGGAAGAGAAAATATTAACTGATGTTTGACGTGAAACGTTCTTCTGGGACTTTTAACAAGAGTGCCTTTTTCATAAAAGTTTCTCTTGACGGAATCACCATATCACATAGGCTAAACTTGTGCCTCGACAGACAAGTGACCGCCGTCCAAACACAGGACTCTTGGTTTGTTACCGAGTTTTCGATGTATCAAATCCGATCCAAGTTGAATATTCCCAAGTTGGTCTTGTCCACCAACCTGAATACGAAAAGTGACCTTACCTCTGGCCAGTCGACCGAAACTTGTAGAACTGCTTAGTTGACTGGCTGGTCTGCAAGTAAGTTTCAGTTTGATCCCATCCAGTCTCACAGCAGCATTACACACTCCACAGATATGAACCGCACACCAAATCAAGCAGCAGAATTACCTAATGTGTGTAAAGTGGATTCCATCAGTACACACAGATTCGTAAGATGGCAGGCTTTTTTCCAGGACTTGTTGTGCCTGTATCGAAAATGCACTAACCAACCATGACCTACTTCCGACACACATCTATCGTGTGTTGAAAAATAAAGGCCTTTTCGTGCAACCCATAGAATCGAGCGCTGAGATATCACCCAGTTGCCCTAGCGCAGACTCGCGCAATCAAAAACTCAGGGTGGAATCGCAGCAAGGGACTTCCCAGTCAGTCGTTTCGGGGTAAAAAAAAAGGAAAATCGTCCAGCTGCTGTAACACCCTTTCAGTACCTAGCTGCCATACCAACCAAAGAAGGCAGGAGGGCCGGGATACTGCCAGGCTGCTCAAGTCTAGACAGCAGAAGTAGAGATGCAGATGTCGGGTTCGAACCACGGACCTTCCGGTCAGTAAATTCGCGCTCTAACCACTGAACCATGTCGCCCCTCAATAATCAGTAATAATCGCTAACCTATAATGATGACCAGTCTGTGTCCTGGTCTGTTGTGTTAATGATGGCGTCCATTATTGACAATAATAACATTGCGTCCAAAGTAATACCTTAGGTTAAACTAAATATGCAGATGTAAATAGATAACTGGCACAACGAAGCAACAAATTTGGCTGAAACTCCATTTAACCAAGTGACCTCTCAGCTCTCTCACTCAATATTGATACGGTGGAATTCGGTAATTGATCAGGCGGCTGTTGATCTGTTCGCCGAGCTTAGCACGCACTTAAGATGTCTCCTCGAATGGTGACGAAACGTTTGCAAATCAATCGCCAAGCTCGGCGAACAAATTAACAGCCACCTGATCACTTACCAATTAATGAACCCGAGCTACCAATATTCCAACACATTACCAACGGGGAAATTTGGAAAACAATGAAAGCAACGGAAACGAAATAGGTCGCAAGAGTGGAAGCCCTGCGCTTTCTTGTCGAACTGAATGCCGACTCAGACCTGACTAGATACCCGCTTAAAGGAAATGCTCACGCGGTCGAAGTGATTTTTGCCCTGCGCTGTACCAAAGTCCGATTTGCTGCAAACTCTATGCATGGCTGGGTTGATAGAAAAAGTATTAACTACATGAAACTCAGCCTACACGGCAGAACAGTAGACATTTTCGTATCAGTTCATACTTAGTGCCAAACTGCCTCTCACCTTCGATCCAACCGACTACCTGACTCAGTACTCGAAGCACGCTGGGTTTTCCCACGTGGTAGAGGTAGCCTCGAGAAAGTGTTTTTGTTTGAGCAAAGAAATCCGTTGCTACACAGGTTGCCGAATGTACATGTGATTTTCCCAGATTTATCAGGATCTGGACTTTTCATATCCTTCTGATTTTCTGAATAACACTGAGGATTTTCGGTGGATCTGTCACCCTCGTCGTAGTTTGTTGACGAGCATCCGTTCAAATTAGGTGACTTATGACAAAAAGTTGGCTGCGAGTGGTTGCGTATGTCTGTTGAATGGGAGAACATATACGGGCTGGCATATGGCACAGAACTCTGTTTACAAGACGCTGATCTCTGCAGTTCTTCGGAATGTGCCCTTGAACCATGTCTCATAATAGGCGTAGAGAGTGTCACTGCAGGAGTTTGCATAAGTTTCTGGGGAAAAAGGAAAAGACACATAAGTATTTTGACGCGAAAAACAATGTCACCAATATGAAAAATCCATCTACGGGGTTGTGATCACGGGACGAGCCTCTCCGTCAGCAGCACAGCTGACCCCGTCTCTGAAGTAGAGAACAGCATTGTAACCTACTCTCTGGAGTTTAAGTGAGTATACACGTATGGCTTTCATACAGTTAACACAGTTCGGTTTATTTCACTTCCTTCCAGTAGGTATTCAAGATTCTTTTTGCCTCAGTTGCCTAAGGAACGAAAGTCTACCGTGGTTGTAGTGTAAACTTTCTAATTTCGGGGAAATTTGGAAAACAATGAAAGCAACGGAAACGAAATAGGTCGCAAGAGTGGAAGCCCTGCGCTTTCTTGTCGAACTGAATGCCGACTCAGACCTGACTAGATACCCGCTTAAAGGAAATGCTCACGCGGTCGAAGTGATTTTTGCCCTGCGCTGTACCAAAGTCCGATTTGCTGCAAACTCTATGCATGGCTGGGTTGATAGAAAAAGTATTAACTACATGAAACTCAGCCTACACGGCAGAACAGTAGACATTTTCGTATCAGTTCATACTTAGTGCCAAACTGCCTCTCACCTTCGATCCAACCGACTACCTGACTCAGTACTCGAAGCACGCTGGGTTTTCCCACGTGGTAGAGGTAGCCTCGAGAAAGTGTTTTTGTTTGAGCAAAGAAATCCGTTGCTACACAGGTTGCCGAATGTACATGTGATTTTCCCAGATTTATCAGGATCTGGACTTTTCATATCCTTCTGATTTTCTGAATAACACTGAGGATTTTCGGTGGATCTGTCACCCTCGTCGTAGTTTGTTGACGAGCATCCGTTCAAATTAGGTGACTTATGACAAAAAGTTGGCTGCGAGTGGTTGCGTATGTCTGTTGAATGGGAGAACATATACGGGCTGGCATATGGCACAGAACTCTGTTTACAAGACGCTGATCTCTGCAGTTCTTCGGAATGTGCCCTTGAACCATGTCTCATAATAGGCGTAGAGAGTGTCACTGCAGGAGTTTGCATAAGTTTCTGGGGAAAAAGGAAAAGACACATAAGTATTTTGACGCGAAAAACAATGTCACCAATATGAAAAATCCATCTACGGGGTTGTGATCACGGGACGAGCCTCTCCGTCAGCAGCACAGCTGACCCCGTCTCTGAAGTAGAGAACAGCATTGTAACCTACTCTCTGGAGTTTAAGTGAGTATACACGTATGGCTTTCATACAGTTAACACAGTTCGGTTTATTTCACTTCCTTCCAGTAGGTATTCAAGATTCTTTTTGCCTCAGTTGCCTAAGGAACGAAAGTCTACCGTGGTTGTAGTGTAAACTTTCTAATTTCTACAAAGAAACAGAGCTGAAACACGTGTGCCAGAATGGGCCAATGAAAACCGGCATGATTGGATTTTAGTAGCAGCTAGGTATTCCTAACCAAACATATCTTGGGATGTTATGCCAAATACACATAGAATGAACAAAGAACAACTGGTACCCTGCAGACGAATGCTCCACACAATGAGCCACAAAGAGCACGGCTTCAGTCGTTGTTGATTCGTCACAGATCTGAATAGTGAGTTACCAACCGGTGACTGTCAGTGACATGTTCGTCTCGTAGAGAGCCACTTGTAGGGCATCTATCGCTCGGAAGGACATCACAGACAACCCGGTTTATGGATCATCTGTCCGATAAGTGCTCCAGTCCACACTCAGACATATATTATCGTCCATGCTACATGCATGTGAACCTCATGGTTCCAAATTTAGGGAACCTTTTTCTGTCTCTGGTCAAACACTTTTGCTTCGATGCCTATAACATGACACATCCAGAAGAATGAGTCGAGCCAACCGTAAGTTGAACGAGAATAGATGTGTAACCTTATACCCAGTGCGTATTATTCTGTTATGCACGGGTTTCGGTGTTGCCTCACGATTCCTGTGCCAGTAGGCGGTGGCAAGCTGAACACATGTGGCATCAGCCTAACTAAAAAAGCACAAACTCTTGTAAGTTCATGACAGTTGTGATGGCTATGAGGGGTTTTCTTGTTCACAAATTGTTTTAAGGATGATCCTTTCAGGAAGGAAACACCGTAGCCGGTAAAGCAACACACAAAACTGCAACTCGAGCCTATCCAATCGTACTGATTGTGAACACGTGTTATTTGGACCATCCTCATGAAACGATGGTTTCACCAACAGGTTTAAAATGAAGATAAGTGATTACAATCTAAGTAAACTGATTGCAACCTGAATACCATATCACCGTCCACAA
Organism: Clonorchis sinensis; assembly: GCA_003604175.2. Classification (NCBI taxonomy): domain Eukaryota; kingdom Metazoa; phylum Platyhelminthes; class Trematoda; order Opisthorchiida; family Opisthorchiidae; genus Clonorchis; species Clonorchis sinensis. The sequence goes on from CM030369.1 coordinate 24,939,173, forward strand.
GATAAGAACATGGGATTATCATAGTGACTCAATTTTTCCTGATAGTACAGCTGCAGTCTAGCTCATCTCTATCTCTATCTCTCGAACAGCGAATTTCAACAGTTCTTGGACTTCTGTATCTTAGCGAATTGGCACCCTATGGCAGTGTAGACAGCCAAGCCCACCTCCTATTAAAATGTGACTCATTAATAAATTTCCATTTAAACGATGAAACCTGGTGAGAAAAAGGTGCCACCAAAATGGAATCGGATACTGTTACCGGAATTTCTGGGTAACCAATTTCATATTATATGTGATATTGGCTCTAGGTGGATTTTTTTGGTGAAACAACCTGTGAAGTAAGTGTTTTGTCATACAACGCGTCGACTGAAGCGGTGGAATGGACTATTGAAGGTACCGTTCATTTGGCCTTTAGCCCCATTAAGTTTAGTCACTGTGTGAGACAATGCCCCACTATCCACTACGGAAAGCAGATTTTTAGAACACCCTTAGCATTAGGACTCGAGACCACAGATAATCTATAACCAAACCTACTTTAAGATGAAGGAAATGCCGCAACAGAATCACCACATGAGTTTCCCAAAGTGTGGATTGGAGAAAGATCCTATCTTATGGAGTGAGTTTACAATAAACCCACCTTTAATAAAGATAAGCATCTACGAGAAACAGCAAAGCTTCACTTTGATATCAGTTGAATTAAAGATGATGATCTCCACTTTTCTAGATCGCTACCTAAACTATCGTCCTACCTCTGCATACCCCTCAAGAATATCAGTAGTAACAACATTACCATCGACAACCTCGCGACGAGTGTAGCCAATTTCACAAGTCACGTGACGAGAATCTACTTGCGGAGATTTGTAGGTTAGTCCATCAGAGAAAAATACTAAAAAGTGGTCAAGATAACGCACTGTCCCGAGATCGTCAACCCAGAAACTGTTAGATATCTGTGTTTTTCAGTTTCAGCTTTATCCTGGATTTTTATCACACGAATTCTTCTATGATCGCTGAGGTTATGTGAATGTTGTATGAAGTCAGTAAAAGCACTTGGCTCAAGTCAACCGGTGCTCCTTGAAGGACGATTCATTTTTTTCAGAAGTGATGTACTTCTAATTAGCAGCCTTACCTCCATTGTTTAGTTCACAAGTCAGCAGAAATCTAGTTCTGATAAAATAAAACAACTGTCAACTACGAGAGAAGTAACACAATCCTGTATAATTGTGGATTTCACCACACTCAAAAGGTCTCAAAAGTGAAGTCATCTTACCCTATTTCCATGGAAGCTAGCACTTTTTGCTTTGGTCGTCGACGCAAGACATGGCATGGAAAGTGAGGCCAACCGAGAGTTACAAGTGGACTTGCCGGGACTTTCATTGGCTCTTGGTTTGTCTTTGCTTGGTGGGGTGACTTTTACTTCAACTTTCGAAAATTGTACAGGAGATATTGAATTATCTGACTGAAAACTGCGACGGCCATGAATATTGCGCGATGGAACTCTTGGAAAAGGCTTATCTGGAGAAAACGCAATGTTTTTGCAAAATCAACGCCCAAATTACTTGAAGGAATTTGAGACAGGTTCCTATTTTCCTAAGCGATTACATTAAAGTTACTTTTTGCTTCATATAAGACAAGGACACTTACTCAATCACAGGTACTGCGGTACTTCGTTCCGCAGGCATAATTCTCAACTTAGTGCACAATAAAAACAACACAATGGTACGGGGGTCTAGTAAGCAGAAAGGAAACTTTTAGCCTCTCCTCGAAGAATTGGACTATTTTTGGAGAAAGTTCTGTGTTCTAGGTTGTTGAAGGTTTCAAAAGTAGCTGGTACTTTGAGAGCGTCTTCCCAAACTGCTGTCCCCTAATATCAACACACTGCAAAGTTGCACCAGAAGTTAGTTCTGCTGACTCAAAATAAACCTCTCGATCACTTGATGAGCTTAATGGCTTTTATTTACCAAACTCGTGAAATCTGTTTGTACGTCACCCGTTTTACAAAGTTGCCAGCTCGAATCTTACTATATCTTCAGATTTATCTGAGTACAACAAACTAAATGGCTTAAGACGGACGTCGTTCAGTGCCGGAAACCAACAACTTCTGGCGTAATTATATCACTAGGTTAGTTAGTCCCAAAGTTTAAAGTAATTAGAAAGTCACATTCCCTATACGACGCAGTAAAATAAGGGCTGTAGTCACCTCTAAAAGAACAGAATTTGTTGCAGGCAATGACCATATCACTGTAATTTACAAGTGGCAAAAAGTAAATGTAGGTCCGGAAAGTTATCCGCATGTACCATGTTGGCAATGTTGTGGAATATGGGTAGCTAGGGTGCACTGATTGATTGGTGGTCTGTTCGCCAAGCTCAACGAACAGACCAACTACCAACGTGTACCCTGTCCCCACCAGAATTAGACCCAAAACAAATTCAAACCAGTGGAGAGCAAGTGAACACACCGCGGTAGTTAACCATTACGCATTGTACAATATCAAAAATGTAGAGCTTGAAATCACCCATGACAATATAAGTTGAGGTCCGAGTAGCAGAAAAGTTGTTCTGGTTTTGAATTATAGACCATTTTTAGTTGGGGTGGTTAGGCTGGAGGAGTTTAATAGCAGCTTCATAAAACGCTTTAGCTTTTTCGTCCGAGACCCAGGCCGCTCAAAACTTTATCTGGTTCTTTGCAACATGTTTTTTTCCTCTATTTTAGCTAGGTCTTCCGATTTGTGGCCTTTGTCAGCAAGCGAAACAAAATCATAAATCCATAGGTAGCAGCGCGGTAATCCCTCCGGAGAAAAGAAAGTTCGTGGAAACCTGATATGGAATGCCAGCTTTGAGCTCTCCTGGAGAGTAGTCTTTTCGGTGGGCCTCCGGGGAGATTTAATACCCCCCATGGACATAAGCCACACAAAATTGAAATGCACAAATGAGTTCGAAGCACGTTCATGCAGCGAGTTTAAAACATCTGGCAAGAGAATGTACAACACCGAACAGGTGCTACTCTCAAGCCAGACAGCGCGCACTTTTATATTACGACCCTTTGGGCATTCCAATGTGTGCTCTTATCATACCTTCATCGATTGACGCCAAACAAAATAGACGTGTAATTTCTCGTCGTGTCGCATTTCATCAACGTGTAAATGAAGTTGGCTGCGCAGAGGACCAAGTGGAACAAAGTTGAGGAACATGGAACGACTGCACGCTACAATGTTACACGGTTCTTGCGTTAAAACGTTCACCTTGTCTGCTATTAGCAAATTGCATACGACCTTGGAAGACGGTATTATCTAACTTGATGAACGATTCACATGCGCACCATCTCAAAGTGACCATTCTGAGATGATGTTTTAGTGTGGTGGCGACCAGTTTTACGTAAACTGTTAGTGAATAACGTAAGTGCAGATTTGCCCATATCAAAACGACCTATCGGGAACCATAGTTTGCCCGAAAACTGCTAGTGGGGACGTTCCTTTACCGACTCAAGCGATAAGTTCGGATCTGATGTGTTTCCCGTGCACCCTTAACTTGTACGCACAAAAATGGGCAAATGCTCTCAAAGATGAACCTGATCTCTTCACCTTAGGTGTGAGAGAGAATTACATCGTTTTCATCTACTCCACCTTCTTTTATGCGATAAAATAAGGTAAGGACTAGACTCTGCAATTAGGAGATCACCGCTTGAACAGAATAATTCGACACGACGTTCTTCATTCTGGTCAGTGTTGAAGAACACTCTCAGAAGAACTCTATTTTGGAACTAGACGCTCACAGATACACTAAGCGATTCGGTGTGGCTGAGCCGTATTTTAAAATAGCAGATTCTTCGGGATAGTCAGGGTACATTTTCACAGAGCCTTCAGTCTGCCAGTTTCACACCCTCAGACAACGAGGTCTTCTGTTAGTTATTTCTCCAATAAAGTCGCCATAAAGTTGAAGAAAAGCATCAGCTAGATTGAGTTGAATCTACCGCCAAAACCAAATTATTGTGCAAATGAGTGTATTTCACAAATCCCGTTGAATTTAGGTCCGAGCAGAACATAAGGCTGGTGGAAACTAGGGAACCTTGGTCATTCGACGACTCATAAGAAAGGCGAAACTGGTGGTGGGCTTTCGAAGAGTTCTCAGCAACCCTATGAATGGCACGTTTGGTCAAGAAAACATACAATAGAAAGCACGCTAAGCTTTCAAGCAGCTGTCCCCGAGGCTTTCTAGGCTGATGGAGTATCCGATTTGGGACGTTGTTTCCTTTTGCACCAAGATATTCTTGCTGAGAACAGTGCGATAAGAGAAACAGTTATATCAGTATACCATGATAAACGAAGGTAGAAGTTTTCTAGGCATGTTAAAAGGAAACCCCAAGTAAAAAGGGAATGGTCTATCCACCTAACTATTTTCACATCAGTATCCAGTACTTCAGGCTACTTACATCCATCTTTTGCTGTTTTTCGCTTCACAGGTTTGCTTTCAAACTTGCCTTCATTTGTGATCATAGCAACCTGCAGGAAGATATATGAACCGTGGCCATTAATCTGTCAGTTTTGAGAGACAGAGGTTAGGTAGCTTACCTAGGTTATTAAGTTTTACTCACCACAAACGTGTATTCTGTGTCGGGTCGAAGTCCAATTAAGCGGCAATGCTGTTCTGTCCCTGAGTAGACTGGCGATTTCCCCTGATTCATGTAGACTTCATACCGCATAATGCGCCCCCGCGTATACTTTGGTGGCTCCCAGTTGAGGGTCACTTCAGAACGACCCAGTACTGTAACAACGGGTTTTTCCGGCCAGTGTGGACCTTATGTGAGAGAATACGATAGCAAGAGAATATGTGCACCCCATAAAATGATGGATTTTGTTGGAAAAATGTTGGTTCCACTCACTTGATCATATCGATCCATAGTTCTGCTGATCGCGAGAGATATGATCATTATTTCCAAATAATCAACGGAGAGTATGTGTATGACTTATATAAAAAAGCTTAGAGAAGCGTTTGTTACATTCGTTTTTAAACTGCACAATTGAACAAAACTCGGATCGCCACCCGATCCTGGATAATAAAGCCTGAAATGCTTGGGTCATTTTCAAGCCAGTGAAACAAAAAACGAAGAATTTGGGCAAAAAATGTTTATGTGAGAAATACTTTCGCCAATTCCTGGTGGGATATCACAACACAATGGAAAACAAAATTCTAAAAGCACTTTGGTGCAGTGATTAATAGTATCCAAACAAACAATTTGCAAAAGAGACATAGTTTCTCCTATCTGGGAATCCAGCTAACAACACGATGAGACGAAACCCCTCTACAAGCACTGCTGATTCGATTGTTTGAGACTGATCCCTAAAGTGAGGAGGAACGCGACACTGTATCGAAAAAACTTTCTGATCATAAAAAAGGTTATTTCTTTGTTTTGACGCGATGGTTATTGCAGACGGTGATATAAGACAAATTTGCATGGGTTTTAAATCAAAAAGCCGCGCCCCACTTATTCAGCCTGAGAACAAGCATATAATGGGGCCGAGCAAACGCGTTTACTGTAAAGGAACTCACAAACCTTTGAGAATTTCTAAAAACGTACTTCATCCTAGGGGTCATTCATCCTATGGAGTCCATACGAAGGACAAACTGAAGCGACTAAATAGGGTATTACAGCCAAGTCTCGTTTCCCAACAAGTGCGTAGAACGCTACCCAGAGCGGTGAGGCAGGGAGACGAAAACCGGTGCTTACCGTGGGAATACCTTATGGAAATGGTACCTCGAAGTATACTTTGGTATTATGATATTTAAAAAATCTTCCGAACTGATGACTACTTACAACAACACTTCGTAAGGGTTAAGGACCTTATCGAACCAAAACACCGCACGAATTGTGTCCACTAAATTCCGTGCGTGGTATCACCGACCAAATACGTAGGCCGGACAACCAGGCAACTCCATGTGCGTTTTCCTCTACGGAACTCAATCGAGTCCAAAAACCTGAGCAGGACTCAGCCTTTGCGCTCCACGCACTTGAGTCAACTTCGATAGTCCACATACAGTTCAGTCAGGATTGAAGTCACAAGTGTAACGGGCGTGCCCTAGAGATCAGCACACAACCGAACAGTTTCAACCCTAGTGATGGCACTAGCACCCCGTCTGTTTGGATTGGACTTATTGCACACCTTAGTAGGCATAGTAACCAAATGTCAAGGAGGGGTCTCAACAATGACACATCACAGCCGCTACAGCAACAAACGAAGACACATCCTAACCATGGTACAGACAATCACGCGTACATGCACACGGCTACGACTACATAACTCTAATAAAACTTTAAAGAGTTTGCAGGCTTTCGAGTACAATTCATCTATGAGAACCCCCCACCCTCAAAAAACAGTAATATCAGATCTGACATCTCACTTTTGGGGCCTTGTTAATTGACCGGAAACAACCGGAGAGATCATCAACAAGTGATGCCTAAGATGTGAACAGGCATACAGCAATAATTGTTCGTGTGTCTAGAATATAAGAAAATTTAGTCAGCTGCATTCTGAGTGAAACAGGCCGTTTGTCGCCTGGAAGCTGGCAGCATTGGTGCGCTGATATGCCTTACCCACTGGGCTCATTAAGTTTCCCCTACTCTTTACCTGCAGAGATTTCCTTGCGTCTTCTGTTTTTGAAAAACCAGTCATAGCATTTCTAAAGCACGGATACCAAATAACTGACGGTTTTATGCTTCAGGTACATGGGGAAAAACGTCTCACAGACTTGTACGTGGCTTTGATCATCACGTGTCACACAAAAGCTGTATTTGTACAGTGATCCATTGTCCATACGGATGTCTGAGATACTGTACTGCCTAAATGTAGTCTTCTGTAGATGTTTTTAGTTTCGTTTTCAAGCAGTTTCAAGGACAACTCATTCATTTGTAAATGACCCAGATTCGTTTCGAAGGGAACTGCCTTATTCAGACCAGGGAGCATGTTATTAGATATATCTATTGTATTTGAGTTCGTGCTGTGGTTGACTCGGTTTTGCAGATACTCTCTGACATACTGTTACTCCAGTTTCTTTTTAGTTTTCTCTACAGTGTAGACAGAACGATTTGTCACATGAGGATATAAAATCAATCTAAAAAGGCTGATTGCCTGTAAGGAACCTGAGGCGATGATCACGTATCATCCTGTCACATTCTTTTAGTGAAAATCGACGGAGGTGGTAATCGTTTGTTGACTTTTTTAAGAGAAATTTAGTAATACCAGACAGCCTTATCTTAACTATTTTGAAAGTGTCCAGTGAGAACTTTATAGTGGTTCAGCAGTATGAAAAATGACCGTGCGATTTGTTAACAGATAAATTCGGTCTTGTTTACACTCAGTTTTCGTCCGGTAACTGCAAACTGGTAATCCAAGTGCACATTTATTCGATTTATTTTCAAAAGTGTTTTCCTTTTTACTCCATCAAAGATGCCTATTTCAATATACTTGGTGTTTGTCCTAAGCTATACTCCGACAAATCTTCATCCTGGAAACTAGTTTACTAGTAACTAAAATCACTCAAGGCCACTGGCGCAACGGTAAAGATCCGCCGATTCGCCTCTTACCTGTTTCCAGAGTTTGTAAGGACAGTGTAGCTGCTGGTCCGGTACCCTTTCCATTCACAGCGCTCACCTATCGGTATACGAAAGACGGTGGATTAAACAGCAGAGAAATACTGTGGCACCATAACAAAGATAATTTATTGTAAATTAATTTAAGTTAGTGCTTTTTTCAGACAGCTCATGACTGAAGGCATGGCACAACTAGGCTCGTGTATAGACTCAGTCGGAGCAGCAACGAAATACAGCGCGAGATATCGACACAGGGATTGCTTGCTGCCACTCACAAAGTCAACACGCGAGATTTACAGGCTGGAAATCCCCGAACAATATAGTGAATAACGGTTGATATACCAGGCCATGTGGTCGAAGAAGAGATAGGTTGACATGCAGCGTAAGAGAAAGGCTTGAACCGATAATTTTTGGCGCATTGTGTAATTTTGTTGTTTGATTGGCATCGTTTTGCGATAACGATCAGTTTTAGATCTTTGTTAGATTTTTTGACAGTGACTAACCCTGTAACCAGTAATGCGTAGTCGCTTACCATCGGTTGTGCATCACTGCTCATGAAGCGCGTTCTGGAAGCCGCGTAACTTTTCAGGAAAAGTTCAGACGTAAATAGAATATAACCGATTCGTCCTGCCCACAACTGTCTCACAGCAATTACAGCTACAGTGCTAGATGAACTTTGTTGGAGAGTGGACAGGCTTAGTGTTGGACTGAGCTTCCAATACTGGTCTTCCAGGTACAAAAGTCAAGCATGAAGGTGCAGCTAAAAACATGTCAGTTAGATTTATGGATAAGGTGGTGTGCAATACTGTCACCCTAAGAGGGTAGGCACAAGTGGACAGTGTACGTGAGAATTGTGACGACCGTATCAGATAAACCGCTTTGTTTGCTGTGTAGGATGAGGAATGTAGGACTTAGTAGCATACAGAAGAATATAATTAATCACTGAAAATTGTTGTGATCAGCTACAGCTCTTGCGCCCAGTAGTGAAAAAACAGTTAGAGCATCAAGCTTCACACGCATCGGACTCACCATAATGGTGTAAGTGGTGTTCGGCAATAATCCAGAAATGATAGTGTTGGGCTCCGTAACCTTCTCACTATAACGTATATCTTCAAGCGGTTTGAATAAACTAATTTCCTCAATACCTACTTGATGAGAGATGCCTTGAGTGAAGACTGTTTGACTTCATTCTTGGATTGCTTGGAGGTTTTTCCACACATTCTGAAACAGCGATACGGTGAAAATGAATGACTGTACATTCTGTTGCATACTCAAAAGGCTCCATAGAAAGTTCATTCATGGAGATTCGTTAAACGTTGATCGCAGTGAGCCGCAAATTAGCTTCATTATACCAGGTGCGTATGGCAGATAAAAGTAAGTATTGGAGTGCTGGGGTGTGCTAAAAAAGAATATGCCTCTGAGCAGAATGAACTTGTCTGTTTCTGAACTTATCTTCGGTGTGGTAGATAGGGAATCCCCTGAGGGGTGTGTTAAAATTGTAGAATATTTTCGCTACATATAGCAGCTTGTGAAAAACCCAGCGTTCTCATGCTGAGTTAAGGTAATTGGTGCCCCGACGTAGTTGTATTAGTGTGAGATCATCTGGTTTACGATAACTATCGAATCGGCCGATGCCTACGCTAGCCATCAAGCTAAACTATCCAGTCTTGAATACTTTACCAAACTTTTTAAGCGTAATGAAAAAATTTAAGTTATCATGCCACCCCAAGACACCGGATGTTGGGAGATTGAAGCACACATGTCTCTTATGATAAAATCTGCTGCTAACCTACACCGTAATACCAGCAGCCACACGGGATATGACTTGATGTTGTTAATCACGTCCTCAGACGGCGCGGTCGGATACATGCCTACCCTAAATTTCCATTTGAACTTTTCATCTAGATCGCCTACTGAAAATGATTCCCACTGAAAAATGAAGTCGTAGTACTGTGCTAAAAACAGAGGATAGACAATGAACTGGAAGTTTCTGGCTCGAGTCTTATTTGGAATCTAGTCAAAAAATTTGTGACGAGATAGGCTTTTCTTCCTTCTAGGGTATGTCAGCTGAAAGAAAAGTACCGGTTTCGAAAACAGCTCGGCGGACTCCTTTAGCTGACTCTTTTGTGGCTAACTATCGTACCAGTGGTATTTGAGGCATGGAGAACTTAGGTTTTTCGACAAAACAAGCTATAAGCGGCCCACCTAGGGAATTGAACTAAACATTACGACAGCATGCATCTGAAATGTTTCCTTCGTTTTTCCATCGAACATTCCGAAAAGAGACAGCATTAAGCTGAACCTAGTGTCGTTTGTTGCGTCGAATCAGAGAAACAAAATTACTTTTGTCTTCAAATAGTAAGAGGAGTCAATAGGGTTGCAATGAAGAAAACTTGTCGCGTTCAAGGATGAGAGCCGGTAGATTCCAACCTTATATAAATCCTGGTAATTATTATGGAGACTGATACCATCAAGAAATTATGTTGATCAACTGCCTTTGCTAGTTGAAAATGCGCAAATGTTGTTGCCGCGGTAACTGGTGATGACTGAGTAACCATAATATCAGGTGTCTTTTATGAATTCAGTTTTCTGGACAAATTTTACAGAACACATTTGGTAATGACAACAGACGACAAAAGTAGTATGAGATTTTTTATGCACAAATATGAAGATAGTTCAAAAGTGGTAAATTAGTACGATCACCAGGATCAGTCAAATTTAAAGGCGGGCCGTGGCTAGAAAAATTAGGGAAACGGTGAGACGTTACCACTTACAGTTGGCCTAGCATACACACTTGACTATCTTAATATAGACCACGTGAAGAAATCGATCAAAGCACTACCTCCTGATTGGTGATCTTTCCTTAGGGTTCTTTCGTCTACGAGGGTGGTGTCTGCATTCAGTAGTAAACAAAAAGCTTGAATCGATAATACATTGTCGCGTCATGCTGAAACTTTTGCAAATGCTCCAATCCTCCAAAAAGTATTTCCAAAGACATGTTACTAGACAGCTCACAACAGGTCTTCACATCTGGTATGAGGGCACATACCCACACCCAGAGCTGCTCCTCTTATGCCCCCCACGGCCGTGGTGTGGTCTCTCTGGGGTGGCAATTATTGTAGTCAGCCTCTATTCAAATAATATGAGAATGTGAAGTACATTGGAGTATCGAGACTATAGGCGCCGTTACTTACGGCCCTCTTTACTGTGCGTAGATAGATATCGGCGCCAGCACAAGCTACCGTTAAAAAACTCCACGACAGTTTATAGGTGGTTCACGTAAAGTTGACTCATTCACCCAGAGTCTGAAGAGTGTAGTGATGCAATTTAAAAAACGAGGTTAAAACTTGCAGATCATATTAGTGTTAACAAGAAAATCAGCTGGAACTCTTGTTTGTGATATTCTTCAACTGAATTTTCTCTACAAAGTCCGCCTCAGTTCCGAGGTAGCACAGCCACTGTCTTTAGAGGTCTAATTAAAAGTTATTAAGGTGCAGGACGAGTTACCACATAATAATTTGTGACCGCAGGACAAAAGGAGAAGTCAAACAGAACTTCACTCACCAACACGCACCGTGTAATGATGAAGAGATCCGTTTAAGTGTATCGGCGGAGACCAGATTAGCCGAACCTGATTGGTTGTAACGGTAGCCGCATGAAGGTCAGATGGTGCCGACGGAACTATGCAGAAAAACAGATGTGCAATATTTACTTGGAGTATTTATGTCCAAAACCTAAAGTAGCTTTACGGACTCACAAAAACAGAACTTGCACTGGGATTTCTTTCTGAAAATGCATAATACCCTGATAAGTAAACTATCGAAAACATGATCATTCAACAGACTTTTATGATGAACCCCATCTCCAGGTAATGTACACTGGAGAACGAGACACGTGCCTCTTTTTTGGATCCCTTTCTGTAACCCATTAAACCCCAATGATTGGCAGTGTTCGTTACCAGTGACTAGGATCGTAGAGTTGATATCAGATGAAAACGTTTTGTGTACTCAAGGGTAACGTAAAATATGACATGGATAGAAGTGATCTTCCGAAAACACCAAGTATGATATTAGAGAAAACGTACTAATGAAAAAACCGTGCACGTATTTTAACCTAATTAACTTCACACCCTATCAAACCAATTTTCCAACGACTAGAATAGTCTTGGATGCTCTCAACCTTACGTCAAATAATCAACCAAATCAGCTGTGCTGCTTGGGAAGGGAAAAGGAATGGAACAAATCTTATCAGTAGCTCTTTTCGGAAAAAAATCGTCTTGTGGAACTCAGCCAAGAAACTATCCAGTTATTTTCACCTTGAACATTGTGGGAAAGGTTTGCGAACCATATTTCTCCTCATTCTTTTTCTTCCTGTGGGTACTCATCAAATAGCATTGCACCTGCAGCTCTGTATTTTCCGAGGCTGGAGCATGTTGCTCATAGGATAATTCCAGTAGTCTGAGCAATAAAAAAGCTAGAAAAGTTCCTATAATTCCTGGGATTAAGAACTTGCAACTTCGTTTTATCGTAGCGCTTCAACTGAGCGGTTTCGCTAAGGTTTAAATTAGGTTTTTTACCAGCCACCATGACATAGACAAGGGCAAACTAGCGCGTCAGGCTATCGGTATGTGTGAATAGGAGAAATTAGTATGAATTAGAATCGTCATCATGGACGGCAAGGTACTTCAAGAGCAACCAACCGGATGAGGTTGGTTGTCATGAAAGACAACGTACAAGATCACAAACTTCCGAAGCACCCGGAGCGCGTTTACACAGCTCAGCCAGAATTTCCACATAGCGTGGCCCATTAATATCGTTCTTACAGATGAAGCTCGATGACGCCGGTAGATACATTTTGTTCTGCAATGGACTGGTTCATTGTCTTGCGAAAATACAGGAAGCAGTTAGGTAGCCAGGATGGAAAGCATACAGTACCATTGCTTGGTAAAACCAATCAGAGCACATATCGGGCCTGCTCTGCTACGTATCAGGGTCGATGAGTTAAAAGTAGAGGCTTTCTGCTATTACAGGACAGCAGCAGTCCTTCATGGAAGTGGATATGTAAAATGTGGAGCTAACTAGCAGCTCGAACCCAAACACACTCAATGCCGCATACATACCAGTGGATGACGGCTACCAGTTATGCCGCAGCTGAACCACACCCAGATCCTGCTTATCTTCATAAAAAGGTGGCTTTGAGTAGCATTCTTAGTGAAAATTAATTCCAATTTTCAATCGGTATTTCGTCCTGTAAGTTGGGTCACTCTATGCCAAAAAGCCAAAAAGCACTGTTTCACCTTCCTTCAGAAACATCAGCAGAAGGCATCCTACCACTAGGTTTGTTTGAACTCGTGACCTTCGGACTAGTAGTTGCCGACTAAGTCATTCGGTTAAGAATGGTTGATCAGTTGTGTAACTGAGTCACGTTTGGGTGGGATACAAGGCCAACCACTCTTCAACCAAGGGGTTCACATTCACTGGTCGCGGTCAACCATTCGACCAGTGACACATACAGATCAGGATGGAGTGCTGATTAACCTCACAACCAGAGTAACGTAGGTCCTCGCTAAAACAAAGGAATCCTAAAAGTATTAGTACTCACTTGCTTCTTCTGTCCTTAACAAAGTCGGTTCAGATGGTGGGCCTTGTTCAACATCATTCGAACAACGCAAGGCGATGAGATATCTGGTATAAGGCTGAAGATCCCTAACTCTTGTTTCGAGGTTGCTTCCAGAATATACCAATTTCCATTCAGCTGAAAAAGAATGAGGTGCATTTTTAAAGTACGTTTGTGCTGTTTCACTCTATGGAACTTCATCCGCCAAACAAATAACTGGCTTTTATGACCTCTTGGCTTTTCAACTGTAACATCGTATTGGTGTAGGTTTGTATTTAGGGGAGCGTTCTTCGGATTTATTCAGCTTGTCACGTCAAGTAAGGAAGGCATCACACATCACACATCTAACACCTACCTGTCTGGTAATGTGATGGATGCCAAGCTCGGCGAACGGATCAACAACCATCTGATCAATTACCTACGTGTCTGTTAGATATTCTCATGTTGCATAACACCTGATATCGCAACCAGTTAGTTTCTATGAGGTCTCGACTGATAAATTCAGTTAGGAGTGGAATACATGACGAAAATAACTGAATACAAGCGGACTGGATAGCAAAGTTTACAGCAAAAATCCCGTCTCAAATATTTTATCACAAACTTCTCCAGAGTATCCATTTCAACTTAGCGCCACCAAAATCACATCTTCTCAGACTATCATCAATCTGTGGATAGCTCAGAGGAAGAATAAATTCACAGGACGAGTAAAAACCTCATCTAAGTTATCACTCGAGGAGCCAGTCAATCCGTTACCACGAGATGTGGTCCGCCTGATTGAAGAATGAATGGTCCTATATCCTGTCTAAGTGAAACCTGACCACAGTGCCGTCCAGCCGCTAGAGGCCAAACGGATGACCGTTCAAGCTACCAGGTGGGAGATCGCGGTTTCGACACTCCCTGGAGTTTTAATATACATACTGGTGATGATTTCCAATAAGAATGAAGCAGCTGCAGAGTGCTTCTCGATTTTTCAGCATTGACTGGTTCCAGCTAAGGGACAGAATCTCAACAGAAAATTCCCATTTAAATTTAAGTTGGTGTTGACGGAAGACTCAGCTGAAATTCCCCATTATCTCCTGTTTATTTCGTTCTGCAACTGCATGTGCTTCTCTAAAGCTTTTCACACTTGAAGACGAAACACACTACTCCTAAGCAGACTTATAAAAACTGTTCGACAGCCAACAACCGACTGTCGCTCTTGGGTTCAAGTAAAACAAGGTCAACAGTAACTCGGGTACCGCACCTACCTGATGAACTCCAAGAAAGGCGAAAGTCGTATGGGGCTAGCGAACAGTCTTCACCAACGTTATGAATAGTGCACTATGTCAGTAAAATATACTGTGATATCTCGAAATCGTCCCAGCTGATACATGAGATCGTCTTTGTGCAACAAAGACCGCCGCCTGTCAAATTAGTTTTGGGTGCTTATTCACAAATTAGTGTAATTTTACAGGGATACGATAGTGTATGTCGTTTATAGTTTATATTGCTCTTCAACGAAACAAGCTGATTATAGGCCGCCTCATTTTTCAGCTCGAACTACGGTCAAGATGTCGGAGTATTTTCTGGGAAATGACATCATTTAAGAGCTTGACAGAATCTTTTGTACAGCTCACCACCGGTCTGTCCCTTTTTTGAAATGCGTAGTGCTGTGGTTTCACGCAGGAACTCACCGAAATGTTTTCTAGATTAATTAGACAAATATATATCACTTACATGAGCCTTCAGCCTGAAAGTAAAGCTGGTATGTAACTTGATAACCATATGGTGCCTCCACGTTTGTCCATCGAACCAAGGCAGACGTTGTTCCGTAGGCTGAAAAGCGGGAATATTCACAACAGCTCACAGTTTACAGTTGCAGTCACCTCACAGTGATATCAGTTAGTGATGGTTGCCGAATACTCGGTAAAACTGTTAGACCTCGAATGATATACAACATAAAATCTCTGGGCTTTCACTCATTATCACATTTGAAGAGAATTCCACTTCTGGCTACATATCAGTGCCATGTATTCTGCCTTGGGTTTCTTAGTCGATCGTGATCTCACCACCTGAGTTGTGTATGACCTGGCACGAACCTCAAGGTCCTCCAACCGATGATCCATTGCTGAACTAGTCATTTGGCCGCGTCGGAACTATCGGGCACTGTAGGACTTAGTGGAACATGGGCGTCATTTGCGAGTATAAGGATGCTTGCATCCTGGTTTGCGTATCACCTAACCACTAGGACAACAGCGAAATCTATCGCCATCACACGACAGTGGTTACTGCTGATGGAAAACGATTTCCTTGGTGACCTCTTACTATTCACTGGGGGGCATTACCTATCGCAGTAGTGTTACGTACCGGGAAACATCCGCAAGGTCATTGGAGTACCGTTACTGTCGAAAGCGGTTATTTGTTGGGCTACAGAATGATACCAGAAAACCACCAGTAGAACAGACACCAAAGAATAGTTCTAGCCACCAATGTATTTGCAAACATAAATATAAATGATTTAAATGTTCCGGCACAGTTGCAATAAAACCAGTAGATACAGTAAACCCTATGTTTTTTCGCTTTCGTTTGCAAGCTAGACCTCCTCTTCTAACCATACCTAACCATGTCTAACAAGACCTGTGCACGCCACAGCAACACCAAGGAGCGTACTGCAATTGCTTGCACCAAGTTGAGTGACAATGATGGCAGCGGAAACACCGCGGCTCCATCAACTGTACTTTTGGGTCACGTTCATGGCCTGACGAAGCTAGGGGAACCTAGCTGCAAGTTGCAGACGGATACACACCGCAAGACTTTGGTAGCGTTCAGTTTCTCCCAGTTTCCTCTGTCTTTTATTCAATATTACAATGAACTTCTAAATATTTTGTAAAAACTGACCAACTGTTCGCGAATTTCTACCGAAAAATCCGGGCTTTCACAGGTTCTAGTCGAGTTAGCTATCTACAACCATAGTCTTACGAAGTCCGCAGTCCTCTGTCCACCGTGTCTAAACTTAACCCGCAGCATGATGTCTTCAGATTAGGTGTTAAAGAATATCGCAGTCAAAACTGACTGCAGTCAGCCGCATTACACTGCTTTTTCTATGCGCTACTGTGCTTTTACACAGTGACGATAATGTTTAAATCTTGTATACAAGTTACAAAAATTTCATAATGATCAGTGAGAGGGTACTTTTGGTTCCAGAGGCATGACTTAGAAAACATCACCATTGAAGTTATTCGCGGCAAAAATTGTCGCACAGTCGTTTCAGCATTAGAAATTTTTCGTACCAAGTCAATAATTTGCAAAGAACCAAACGCCAAAAGAGAAGCAATAACAGGAACAATCCGTAAACTTCGCTGTTTGCACCGGTTGAAACAAAGCACAAGTTTAATCAGGTTACCCAATTAGCTCAGGGTGTCAGAACAAAACACTTCCGATGTAACTGAACTGTATTCTACCATACGCTACGCATTATATCTTGCTCAGTAATTTAACCATTATTTCTACACATCAGCTTGACAAAATAATGAGGGGGGGAACTTGGTCCGGAATGGCTCCAAGCTTGACAAAGTCAGTTGCAGAATGGAATGTCTCAAAAAACGGAACATAAATTGTTAGTTCTAGTGATGAACCAGTGAGTTTACAGTGTGCCTAATTCCAAAGACTTTCAGACTAAGATTGGATTCGCCAAAACAATGAATTTACGCCTGCGAAGAAAGGGCCTCATCACCATAATTATCCCAGCGAAAGGCTGTAGCAAATATTGGTTCTTAACTACCATACAGCCATGTGAAAGAATGTCCTGAAAAAGAACGGAAAGGAAAGGAAAGGGCGGGAGCTTATCACAAACGGCCTTATTTCCCTGTGGAATACGATAAAAGAACAAGATATGTACACCTTAGGACAACAACCAAGTAAGCACATCTGAGCATCATACAGAAGTGAGACGCCCTAAGCTGCATTAGCTCAACTTCCTTTCGGAACCTTACCCGAATGAGCCTACCATAGGACAAGCCCAATTCAGGTAGACAGTCCGATTAGGATTTGATGGCACTCTAGCCACTTGAAACGGTAACATGAAAGGTTGTATATGGTTTTTAAAAACATATGGGCAGAATCACGCGGACACCACTCGGGAAGACACCGCTGCGCTTTGCGTGAGCGGTAGCCGCCTTTATTTCAAGTTACCAAGTCGTAACCTGACTCCCGCTGACCTTTCATCAACAGGAGCTCGAATTCGAAAACAGTGGTTTCTTCGGTAGGCAGCAGCCGAGCATGTAAAGTACACTTCTCGATATCTTAAAATGATGAGCTCCACTTGATACCCCAGGGATTCTGGGTCGTCAATGTGTGCTTGACTTCAATGAGAATATGCTGCAGCCAGCGAAAGCCTGCTACAACGTAAAGGAAGTGATTATCAGAAGTCGGAGACCGTCTGTACTCAGACAGTCAAGTCCGACAAATATAGAGTAAAACTCCTCTTACAGTTGCACTGTACATATGGTCCTCTAACTTCGGGAAAATTCATTTTTAACTCCATAAGAGGCACAAGTTCACAAATGTTGCTTGCACCATGATAATGCACGTATTGACTTCTTCCGTCGCCGTATGCTCACAGGTGACACAGCTGCCAAGATGAATAAACCGGTCAACAACTATGGTATTTCTCGCTGAGTTTTCAGGCAGACACAGAGGGACTCAGAATCTGGAAGCAATACTTTGTGCTTTGAAGGTGCTAAATGTGTGCCGAAAATAAGAATAACCCCGGATATTTCACCTATGGTAGGCCATGCGGACCAATGGTCGTCAACTGGCAAGACAGTATAGTCCGCATGGGGCAAGTCTATTAGCCTCCCTAAAGATGTTCGATACTGAGAGACCCGGCCCTTCAATAGTGCATTCCTTGGTGAAGTTGTCGACAAAAAATTCAGAAATAAACAGGAAGGAGGAAAAAGGAAGTTCCGCTAAACCCCAATAGCTGCTGGAAAACTTCTAAACAGTTTGACGTAATCTCTCACATGATTAGAACTGTTGGACAGGAGGACTATTCGTTGGCATTCCTTATGTATATGCAGAGCAACATATCTGTCTATGGATTCAAAAGCTTTCTTGAGGTCAAGGAAAACCAGGAAACCTGACTGGCCGGTCAGTCGATCGTCACAACCAGGACAGTTACTGGGTCGTCGTTCGATGAGTTGGGCACGCCAATCACATCGCTCAAGCGTGAACAAGTTCGCCTGTTCAGACGCGAAAGTTCAGATGCGTTCAACGTGCGTTGGGGAGTAGTGGTAACACGCTCGCCTCGCATTTCAGATGTCCGGGGTTCAAATTCCGGCACGGCCACTGGATATGCACTGCTGATGAGCTCTAATAAGAGCGAAACTCGAGTCCAGTGCTTCCCTTTGGTGTGGACTCACCGGAATAATTATGCCAGAACAGGAGGGCGACCGTTCAAACGAGAGAGTGGTGTGAATACGAACAGAACCAAAACTGTTTGCCGGCAGTATGCATTGCCCTGTACAAGCAGTTGACGTGAAGATATTAGCAATGTATCCCCTACTCGGAAAAAACTCTACTTGCTGCATTCGGTTGTGCGTCTCAATTGTCCGGACTAGGTGTGGTAGTATTTAAAAGCATTTGTCGGATACCTGCTTGGTTGAGTCAGTCGCTTAGTGTGCTAATTTTGAATGGAAATGTGATGACTAATTGAACCTTTTTGTCTGAAACGAGTTTGTCTTCCGAAGTGAGTTCAAGTTATTTAGTTAAACAGAACCAAAGAGGTATCGCCTACTGTAAGTAGTATTGGTGGTGACTCATCTGGTTCGGCAGTCCCGTGGTATTTGAAGGCAGAATGGCATATTAATACTTCAGCAACTGGTGGAGGATCTAAACTTACACAACACTGCTGAGCGAGTCGAGTGAAAGACAGAGGTATAGAGTTAGACAGAGGTGGACAAGTGGACGACTAAACTGGTGTCGAAATATTCTGTCCACCGATCTAGGCGCTGTTCTTTACTGAATAGTATATTTCCAACATTATCTTTGATTAGCTTACTACCAGAGGTGCTGTTTCACGGACAAGCTGGAACGACTTCTGTGTAGTCACTGCTGCGATAGCCTTCTCGATTTCATCAGCTTTCTGGACACAATCTTCCTCTATAAACACAGAGACATAACAGATCGTCTAGCGGAACGACGGTATTGTATTGAAAGCATACAGCGTCTTTTGTTAAAAAGTGGTAGCAAACAATCTGAGATCTAGTCGTTAGTGTGTGCGTGCGTGGAAAAACCACATGGCAATTTCTCAGCGTCATGCATAGCATTCTTCATCTCTTCCCACTTACGACTGATGTTCTCTATGAGGGTCGCTTTTGAATCACCACAGCGTGTTTTGATATGCTCGACTGATTCATGGCTCAAGAAGCTTTTCAACCGAGGAATTCAGCAAAAATCAGCATCGGATAAGAACATGTCCCGAATCAACATGCGTATTTCAGAATGCTCCGTAGTCAACTGTTGAGGCCCACCATCAACAGCTAGCGTTCACACGATCGACTCGGCTCTACGGTCAAAGGTCTTTACTATACTAACCTATTCCCACCAAGCAAAGGTTCAAACAAAATTGTTTTGAAGTCGTGGTCCTCCTCAATGTATCATGCGGAACCTGGAAGGGTCTAGAGTCAAATCGCTTTACTACTATTCATTCGTCCTATTATTTGCCAAAATACTAACCACAACAGTCACAGGACGGAGCTTGGTCTTTTGATTATCTTCTGGATGTACAGAGATTAGTTACAAAGTGACACCTGTAGTAATAATGACCTGAACAAATAAGTTGTTCGCACCAGCATCCACGGAGGTGACATACGTCTCGCACCATCGATTCCACGGACGAGTATGACTGTTAGCACTTTCATGATGATTTTAACTTATTCAGCCTCATTTTTTTATAAAGCCGAATGTAGTATGTGAGGGACTTAGCATACGTGCCTTGTCTGTCGGAATGAAACACATGATAACACATGCGAATTTATGAAGTCAACATGATTTTTTTTGGCCGGTTTAATGACCGAGTTCCGTTGAGTCCACTGCAGGACATGTTCATCGATGATCACGATACAAATTGTTGGTCAAGGTCAACTGGTGGGACCGCAACTACCCTAAATTTTGATAGAAAAATCACGCTTCATCAACCAAGAACAACAAAGAGGCCTCCATAAGACGATTAGAACATCTGGGATCTGACTACTTAGCATCCACGGCCTAAACACTGAAAGCTGCTACAAATCTTAGATTTAAGTCCAAAGAACCAATGGCTGTCATGATCAATTTGACTCCATCTGTTTCAACAATCAAACTCTTTCAAAACGCTCCCTAAAAGTTCACATTGTTTGTGCGGACTAAATGAACGAAGCCGAATTTAGCTTGCCATTAAAAACAATACAAAGGTCATAAATACCAGGTATACAGAATCCCTCATATCGAAACTTACCCACAATGCGTGGCTTTGGTGGTGCTGCGAGATAACTCATTAACAGGAGTACTGTCTTGACTTCGTTCAATAGTTCTGGTGTCGCTCGAGGAGACACCAAACAATCCTAAGAATTCATTAGGAAATTTTTTAGGTCCGAAGGTGAACCAGGGGAAAGAAACATGCAATTGTGAAGTGAAATTAAACGCGTGCATTATCAGAAAACATTGGTTCCAGTTTCCAATTTCACTATTGTTACTCCTGCACCAACAGCTATACGTTGTTGTCTCACATAGCACTTTCCCGAATCTGTGGATAAGTCCTAAAAGATTAGAAATACTGTGATGCGGAATCTTCTCTTCCGGCATTGATCCTACCCATTTCCACGCGAGTGTATCAAACGGTAAGCGCATACTGGGTGTCTCTGTATTACTACAATGGGCGAGTTGGATCTTTAATGAACTCTCAAGTAGTTGTGCTTTAAAGCGGAAAAACCTGTTGTTGTTGCCGCTGCTTTAAGAGCTGTTGGGTTTGATCAGTTTTTCATGAATTGTCTTCGCTTGATTTAATTTCTACTGGCGAGTGCTGCTTGAAGAGCTGTTAGGTTTGATCAGTTTTTCATGAATTATCTTCGCTTGATTTAATTTCTACTGGCGAGCAGTATACTCGAGATTCTTCCAGAGACTTTCCAGACAGTTCAGGGCATCATATAAAGAGTGCTGGACGGCAGTTAGTTCAGTGTTGCTTAATATTGCTATTATCTCCAGTGTGTGCGGACCTGAGTCTAGACTCCGTCCGTGGTCTTTATCAGACATTACTGAACAGATCAAGTGGACAGCAGTGCAATCTTCTACCCTCTAAACTTTGATTGCAGTCACAAACATTGAAATTTGGTCCACATTTTTTTGAGTGCTTCTGAGCTCAAACCATAAGGTGCAACTATTTGTGGCATCTGTTATTTTGGTTAGCGTTTAGTTTGGGGCAATGAATGATGTTCCTCTCCTTGTGTGTAGTTTTGGTCTGGTTTTAAAAGGCTAATCAGTCAAGTAACGATTGGGGCAAATTTAAAGTTGTCATTGAAGTGACAAAGAAAATGTCTGACTGTGCAACCACGTTTCTGCTTTAGCCAACCTGAATTGGACACGGAGAACAGCACTCTCTTCGGCCGATTCTTCACTTTCGCATCTACTATTCATCATTCTATCCTCCACTGACATAACTTCGATAAAAATTGAAACACTATGTTACCAAGGATAACCATGATGTCAGTTTTTAAATACATCTTCAAAACGGTGGGACTAACCTGTAGTGCCATCATGAGTGGCTGATACCGGCGCAGAATCACGAGGCCTTTTGCCTGACTAATCAGCGAACGAACCACCCTTCAAATAGAAGGAGAACATCACGTAGCCAAAATATGGAAAACAAGAGGTGTTTATATGCTGTTGATTAAACTTGAAACTCAATACTTATTGACGGACTTGCGTGAAAGTTTGAACTGCATGAGACTGTTCGTTAACAGCTTTGAGACAATTCTGAGTCATCACTTTCAAAAATTAAGATGAAAGAGACCTAAAGAGTTTTTGTTCCAAAAGTTTATTTAGAACGTACATGTGCAAAGCATACTTTTATGTGAGGAGTGGTCAGCCAGGTTCGGATAGAAATCGAGACAGATGTCCTCATTTGTTTTGATCAGCTGATCGACCCAACCAGTTGTTGTTATTTGGTCCTTTGACAAAAAATCTCTTAAAGACACCATATTTCTGCCCGTGAGCAATACCTCATATGTGTAGACAGGTATGCCTATTCATATACCTGGTGAGCACATTCCCAATTTGAGAGTGGTTGGTAGACCTGTCCGCCGAGTTGCCCAAGTTCTCAATTTCGCCAAATCATTTGAAATTGATGTATTTATTAGTGCTACTGAACAGCTTTTCAGGTGGAGATGTTTGTAAAATTGGGTCCAGAATATGTTTGC
The DNA here is from genome assembly GCA_003604175.2 of Clonorchis sinensis. Lineage (NCBI taxonomy): Eukaryota > Metazoa > Platyhelminthes > Trematoda > Opisthorchiida > Opisthorchiidae > Clonorchis > Clonorchis sinensis. The sequence goes on from CM030369.1 coordinate 24,961,802, forward strand.
ATGAATACTGTCCATCACATGCAATTCCTTTGAAAAACGACACCGTGGGGTTGCAACACACACAGTCCTAAAAGATTTCATTGTGCTATGTGTTATTATCTCGGTAGTATTTTTTTCAAAATTGATGGACTGGAAAACCCCCTGTGCTTAAACGGTAGCGGAATAAAGTAGACTTGCCCAAATAAGTGTCTCATACTTTTGGGAACAAGTCTTTTTCCTCAGAAGTGATAGTTTTGGAGCAGACGGAAACGCTGAAAACACTTCGGCTAATAAAGAACTTAATCTTGTCCTAAAACGTAACTAAAATACAACACTTTTCAACACTGTAGGCAATTGTAAAAATGTTTGCCTGGTCACAAAACGTTCGGTTGCGGTGCTTACGTACATTGCCGCGAACCAAGAGGTTTCCACATTGGTCACGTTTAACAGCCGAGCCAATGAAGCTAGAGCACAACAAGGCTGCACATCGTTGTCTAGCTGCTCAGCTGAAACATCCGGAAACTGTCGACCATCGTCTCCCTCGCAGGTAAAAAAGTAGTCGTCACCCGTAAAAAATTTCGGAAATCGAAAAATCCATTCATGACCCTCGCGCGTGCCAGCCAAACAGCTGAGACAGAAACAGGCATTCTTGCATGCACCCCAATTGGATCCAGCCAGTGGAACATCAGCGAGCATGATTCTGAGGCCAATTAGCTGAGTAGACGAGAGTACAAAAAAGACTACATTCAACAAAGGAATGAAGGAATTCCGTTGGTATCAGAACAACGCCAACTTACAGAATGAATCAGTAGTTGGAATCCAATTGGATGTAACAGCTTTTCCTTCCCAATTCAAACTGCCATAAAACAACCGATGTATAGCTTGTCAGCGGGTTGTCAGAAAAGAAAAAAGCTTGAGTGTGTTGGTGTGATTTACGGTGGTGTCTCCATGACATATTCGGAGTCTGGCTAGAGACGTTGCAATACACGACTGCTGGTCAATGCTACTAGCATCTGCAGTGCGAAATGGTCTGAATGCTAACTTGAAAGTGTATGTACTTAAAGGGATTGTGTTATGCTAGCACTAAGATCACTTCTCCCTCTTATTTTTGTATACTATTCATTAAGAACCAGTGTTCGTACACTGGTGTTTCCCACCGCGATGTTTACGCAATTTACCGTTCCACATACCAATAACTAGAAGTAAACTATTACTGAAACTTAGGCGTTTGGGTTTACTAACTAATTCGTCGCATGAATGTAATCGAAAAATAATAAAAATAATTGTTATGCTGTAACGCCCTTTCGTTGCCTAGCTGCCATGCTATCAGAAGGAAGCACGAGGACTAGGATACTGCCAGGTTGCTCAAGCTTAGACAGGAAAAGTCGAGACGCAGAGGTCGGGTTTGAACCACGAACCTTCCTATCAGTAAATTAGCTCTCTAACCACTGAGCCATCTCGCTCCCCGAAGTCACATCTGTTGTTGTGGCTTGTAGGGTAAATGCAATTCCAGAAATTGTGGAAAAATCACAAACCTTATGATCCTATGGTCACACTCAGAACAATAACTCGTAACCAGGTAGGTTGTGCGGAAAACTTTTCGGCATGAAATAAACCCAGAGGAGCGAAAAGACCGTGTGTGTGAACGGATTTTTACGTACGCTTGTTAAAAGCTGTAAACCTAATCGGATGATCCGATCATCTGCCAGCGTTCTACCACTGCTGCGTCTGAAAATTTCACAAAATTTGGCAGCACATGGCTTTTAGTTAGAAATATTGCAATCAATGAAAAGGTAACCTATTTGAAGAAGCAACTGAGGCGCCTGCAGCTAATTCACTGAAACGGATCCTAGATATCCTCATCGGGGGGGAGGGGGGGGCAACTTCATACTACTCCCTTCTGAACATAAGATTTGTAACCCATGAATGACAATCCATATGTGACAGAGTTAGACTTTTTCGACTAAGGTATTCTTCTGAATGTGGCTTTCAACCCGCTGAGATAATATTTCGGGTTACAGTGTACTTTAGTCGAGCGTGACACATTCAACAGTCAGCTAGAGAGATATTCCTGTTTGAGTATTATGCTCGCAATTATTCGTACTATGTCCGCTTTTCTACAATTCAGTACTGCATAATTGTAACCTTATTTACTGTATAAAAAGGATAATACCGTTTGGTTCTCGCTAGTCTGCATAGAAGCGTATATAAGTAATGGTGCTCCACTTGGCTGACAGTGGAAGAAGCTCTAATTTCGTTTTCTTATTTGTACCTTTGAACTCCTAGACACATTAACCTTTGTGCCAGCAATGAGTTTTCAATCGGCTGGAGACTAGTGCTACTACCTTGCCTTCACTAAACCAATCACAGTTCACCTAGTGATGATGCGAGAGTAGTGTAACACCGCGTTGTCTGTTGCACCTACGTCACCCTCCCATGTAACCATGGCATCGTGTGAAAACCTCACAAATAACAATGTATGGATTTACATTTCAGGGTCTTATGAGTGAGGTGTGTTCCGATCATTTACTCGTTTTACGTGTGTTACTCCAATGCAACACTTCATGGCTGGAAATCGTACAGCGTTTGTACTTGCAACACTTCCGTGTCTCGTCCAACAACACAGAAGGTATTTCAATCAGTGATGTTGAGACAGCCCCGTTGCTGAATTCAGATGCCAGGAGACTCAGTATAGGATAATTTGTTGCATGTACAAAGCTGTTTAAACCTAATGTTGTTGTTCGTTTTCTTTTAACCCACGATTCTTCCAGATAGGTGCTTTGTTGTGAGAATATCTGACGCTCACATTAACAATAAACACGCAGGCTGCTACATTTTTGCACTTGTACTTAAGTTGGGCAATTATTTCAACCAATAAAATAACCGGTTTAATGGTGCTAACGGGATAATAAGAATATGATGCATTTGATGCTTTCACTGATCGCCATTTGAGAAAAGACGGAAAGATTTTTGAACAGGATAATTCAGTGCTTCATTGCGCTGTCAAAACTTAGCTATTAATCCGTTGCGTGAGGGTCAGCTGATTTGTATTTCTGACCTTCGCAAGACTGAGACTCCGTGATGCGAATGTTCATGCCCCCAAAACTGATTCAGCAACCAATCTGGGGAGATCTCAGCCACTACCAGAAAACTCAGCTGCGCTGGTCACTGCCGTCTTCCTGGATGGGGACCCCGAGACGGGCCACATCAATGGTTAGAGACATTGTCAGACATGGCCCAATCGCGCCCTCAATGGCGCTCATGCATTGACAGTGGTGCATTTACGCAGCTCGCGCCTCCAATGCGCAGCTACCTACCTCACCTCCCCAAATCATCGGCGGACGAAACTGTGGCAGCTACAACCACTGCACGACAAGTACACGGTTTCTTACAGATGATGATGATGATGATGATGATGATGATGATGATGATGATGATGATGATGATGATCTCAGCCAAATACCGCCCGCAAGCCCAGTGTAAGGGCTAGTTCGTTACCTTGCAATTTAGCTGGGAAACTTTATCCAAATCTAACTCAACGAGACTAAGTAAGGAGGCTATACAAAGTTGTCGTCCCACTTTTCACATACTTCTATCGAAGTGTTGTTCTCATTGCCCCTGAGCAATGGTGCTTTTCGCAAAGTACACTTTGGCTGAAGAAGAGTGTTGTGAGCAGAAAATATCCTACTAGGCTCAGGATCTGTCAAGGCTATGAAATCTAAGCTCCGTCACACGTATCCCGAGTAGCACGGATCGGTTTACTATATGCACGATCTATCTGTTCTTTTATTATTTCCCCTTTATGTCCTAATCTTTGGCAGCTTCAGCATCTGATCGACTTGAGGTTTAATTAACGCTTTTGCACCATTATTAACAAAACTGCAAATTAACAGTAAACCTACGAATGGCAGATCCTCAGGTAGTAAGGGGCTTACTTCACATATAAGCATTGCATTACTCTTAATATGAACATTCGTTTAGGAAAACGTGTTTCGTCGCTTACTATGGATGTTGTATTTTGTGGGTATCCAAAGTAAACAAATTTGAGGTGCCTTTTTAAAGTAACTTTTCACAAAGCATAGTCTAAAAACTTTACGTGCAAGAAACTAGTGGAGAGAAATTTTGAGTAGGTGGTTCATACCAGCCAGCATAAAGATGAGTGACTAGTTAAATTGAGTAGTTATGGAAATCAGTGACGAGTAGGTTAGGAGAGTTTGACACGAACTATACTTTCCCAATAACGAGGCACTATACAAAAGCCAGTCGTGACCTGTATATCGCTCTATCCGCTATTTTGGCAGCAGATCCAGACTTGGATACATGTCACTTGGCGGGGAGTGCACTTTTGTCTAACTGCAGCGAAACTGCAAAGCAAGCAGCACACAAAGACAGCTTATCTAATGCAACAATTCCAAACTTCCACTCTCGATACATGGATTGGGAGTTCACAATGAGAAATAAAACTTTGTCGATGAAAACGAATGGTTCACTCAGTCTATGAACACATTCAATTCATTAACAAATAGAACTCCAAAAGCCCGATGTGATGGTCTGACCTAAGTGACGCAATAATCCCGCAGGATATATTGGCTGCAGCTTCGTTCCCCATTGCTTAACCACGCAAAATAGTCCAAAACGGAGCAGCATTGGCTGGAACTTCGTTCCCCATTGCTGAACCACGCAAAATAGTCCAAAACGGAGCAGGCAGACAAAAAGCAGCATACCCTTTTACAGTGAGTAATTGTGATACAAGGCGTTCTGTCTTTCGAGATAGAATTGAAAAGCAAGTAAGTTGTCTGCCTCGGGGAAATCAACATGTCAAGATTCACGGAAGCAGTGATGCTGCCTTCGGTCGGGTTAGGAAATTTCAACATTACAAACCACTATTTCGACAGCCTAACGATGGACCGTGACCTCCGGCTAATTATTCAGTAAGGTTGAAACACTTTCAAGTCGTAGGAGCTCGGTGCTGCCCAGAAGTCACCTGGGGTGTGTATTTTCACTAGAAATAAGAAAACGTATGCCGTGTTCCCTTGTCCCCCGGCCTGAAGATGGTCAGCTAAGTTAAACAGACTGTTAAATCATTGGGTTTGAACACGACCATTATCATCATCATGAGCTGTGACAACCGCGTACTTGTCATGCAGTGGATTTAGCCGCCACAGCTCTGTTCATCGATGATTTTGGGAGGTAGGGTGGATGGCTATACATTGGAAGCGGTAGCTGATGTAGTTGATCAATAAATACAACGTTGTCAGTGGACTTTTCGGTGGGGAGTTTTAGGGGAGCTATGCACTGGAGGCAATGGTTTGGATACACGATCACCACTGAAGACGCGACAGGGCTATGTCTGACAGAGTCTCTAACCACCTTTGTGTCCTGTCTCGGGATCCTCATCCAGGAAGACAGTAATGACCAGAGCAGGTGGGTTTGCTGGTAATGGTTTTCATAACTCGCTGCCAAGTCATTGTTTGACAACTTCAGGATTGTCTTCACCCTTAACGTGGTTGTGCAAAAAAAGAAACTTGAAGAAGTCAGTTGACTGGAATACAGAGCACGCAACCAAGCTAGCACAGCGTATGGAGTGTGGTCAGCTCATCTATCGTGATCACCTCTTACTGCGGTCTCAGAACAAAGTCCTGTATTCAACCATCATCTTGTGAATCAGACTTTTAAATCAATCGTCTAGGGTGGGATACCTAAAACAAAACCCCTTTTGGTCTAGGCAATCTGGAAGCAACATCAGTTCATGTGAACTTAGGGCAGCGGCTAGGCTATCTATCTATCGGACCCAACTCCAATTACTCTCATATCACCAAAACTCCCAATTGCTCTCTAAATTTAACGTCCATTTTTAACCCCACTATTTTATCTAAATATTTACCGTTAACGCTAAGAACTCTATCCAACTTAGCTACTTTTGTTTTTCGAGTGCTTTGCCAACAAATCTCCTTTGCTCATACTTTCCCTCCTTAAAAACCGATACATTAGGTCGCCAAGACACGCACACAAGACCCACTGGGGTTATACATCTAAACAGACCCAACGTAGCTTATTTTATTTACGATTTGGTCTCCGAATACCTGGTGGTTTGGATGAGGACTTCGTAGTCTCGATGGTTTGGGTGCTACTTTGAGTTGACGGGTCGATACGCTCTGCTTGACTGGCCCCTTGTGAACAGCCGACTATGTGTAGCCGAACTGGCCGAGTCTGTCACGACCTGAATTCGTCGACAGCGAACTCGAAATTTGCTCATTATATATGCATACACTGCAACAAAATAAAGCAATGACACTGCCCAAGACACCTTTTGTGGGTAAATTTCTGGACTCATTTGGATGGCAAAGTACATCATCATCTAGCTGTCGCAAGCTCAGACTTTCAGCACAGACGTCAGCTTTAAGTTAGCTAGCAATATTCACATCTTAATTAATCAAGCGCTAGGCCTACAACATATAAATAAGTTTTAGATGGTAATCTTCTGTTCAAGTTTGGCGCTATCTTTGGAACAAATGAACGTACCCTAGTTTGTGTCCGTGTTGCACGTCAGCACTCAGCGCCCAAGGAAAGTATCACCCATTTCTACGATATACACTGCCTAAAAGGATTGGTCATTGGAGACGTTTATCTGCAGCAGCCGTCTAGACGGTCTCGCGAACATAAAACGAACCGGTCGGCCAAATAAAGACTGATTTGCAATCAAAAAAGCTGTAACTTTATGCTTTTTACAACACTGCCACGGCCCAATTCAAGTTAGATATCCTAGAGGCGCGAGCTGCTGCTAGATTCAAGGGAGGCGACTCTCGCGGAAAGACAATACGATTTAGCAAAATATTTTTAAAAAAACAACAATGGATCAGTGATCCCAAAACTGACATGTTTGCATGGTGGCCAAGGGAATCATAAATGAGGAAGGTGATGTTGATAGGAAATAGTCTAGCGCTTTTCCAACTTACAGCAACATCAGGACAAAAAAGTCGGCAGTCAGCGGAGTAATTACAGAGCAAGACGTTGCAAAAGCCACCTTGAAGCTTACTGTCTACTTTGATTGGAAAAACACTTAGAAAACCGCTTATCCGGGTCTAAGAAGCCAACCGAAAAATCAGTACACCATACGCTTCACACAGTAATGTACACTGCTCGATTTCAACGGAAAGTGAAGCGTTAAGCAAAATCAAACTCTTGGAAAAACAAGACACTCGGCTTTGACTGTATTCCTGCCGCCGTGTTTGGGGAAGAGGAAAAACACTTGTTTGCCTTCCGACAAAATCCACATAAATCATTTGGAATGCAAATGAGAAGTAATAAAGGAATGGAATATCTCTGATCTCTTTTCTGTTCTAAAGGTGTGTCTGATCTGAATGTTAAAATCATCGGGTTATCAATCCAATGAACATTGTATTCAGTTTGTTGACAGGTATTGTAAAATTTGGGACAACACGAAGGACTCCACAGATCCGGTTTCTGCTGCTGTTTGACCTCACACTGACCCAAACGTAGAAGTGAGCACTGTAGGGACATTTGAATTTGTGCCATTAGACAGAAGAAACATAGGTGTTGATATTGACAGTAGGATTGTGCCAAACGGCAGATGGGGTAGTATGAATGACATGATTGGTTCTAAAACATGTCAGTTTAGGTGCAGTATGAGCAAAACCTACTATCAGTGGTAGCAAACCGTAGTAACTCGAGGAATTTAAGGGACAATTATAACAGCCACTATGACGGTCTCCCTGAGGCGACCGGTGAAATAGGGCAGTAAAATAAATGAACTTAACAAATAAGTAAAATAGTATACAGAGGAAATATGGACAAAGTGGATCCACGAAGGCCGTTTAAAGATGATCAAGCTAACAATTAAGAATGGATATAAGCACCCTGAAAAGATGAAACAAATAAAACTACAAATACAACAAAGATACAGAAAAAAATTAGTCGGACGGCGCATACCGTGCAGCAAACCTTCACGGTTCAAAGTGCACGCCATGCGATCTAAACTCATACCGATAATTTGTACAAAATGTACTACAATCAGACACGAAAAAACGGGAAATCACACTGTAAGCTGAACGCCCTTAACCACTTCCTGGGAACGACCTGGCACATTTGATGATGCAATTGACGTTAGCCATGTGGCTCGTCACCACTTAAATGGCAGCATAAAATCCGTCCTAGTCGTACATATTCGGTTACAGCCAACATTAAGTTCTCCCTCCAGAAACACGCAGACATACGCCGACAAACATAAGCAGTACTAAACGAATATGCATGTAGCCTGTAGCGAATAGCGCTAGATATAAGCAAGCTATTAACAGGTCGTAGTATAAATCAACACCAGGGTTTCTTATTGGTTTTAGTGAGTGAAGAGAGACAATGCTGTGCAGAAGAACATGGAGAATTGATTTATTATTGGGTAGTTTGTGTTAACCTACAGTTCAAGCACTTTGACTCCCGTACGGAAGCATCTAGTTTCATCTTACGCAGGTTTTATCGTAAGACGAAGCCATGAAAACCAAAAGGGGCTCCATCCGGGTAGTAGACGCACTGATTACTGTGCGACAATTTCTAAGGCACCAGCTAACATATGTATCAAATGGTAGCAGTTGACTAGTCGATGGCGTTGCCTTTTGGGAAAAGTTTTCCTTAAATGTGAGATAAACATTTCTGTCACAGTGCAGTACTTTTTATACTCGAATACTCCTTGGAACATGAAAGTCTACAGATGTAATGTTTTGGGTTCATCCTTAGAACTGGTACCCTTCAGGAGTGGTCTTTTTCAATCCTTCTTTTGGGCTTTGAAATCAAATTATTGTAAAAAAAAAGATTTTGTTATATTTTACACCCCTAAAACGGAGATTTTCCTGGAAAGCATAAAAAATCTGCAGCACGCCGATGATACTGACCTATTGCATTCAGAGTTCATCCATATACAAAATACGCAATTTTTTAAAGAATGTCACCATGTTTTTTGATATACCGTTTGCACCTTCAAAGTACTACTACAGGATAGAGTAAGTGCGCTGAAAAATATGATCACGGCCTTAAATTCAATGTAGGAAATGAGAAAAAATCACCTATCTTGGCAGGCCATTTTGTCGAATGATAGCAAGGCTGACGAGGTGAATGTCAGGACCACCAAAATTCGTTTTGCTTCCCTTCAACTTAGGCACTCTGGGCTTAAAGTGACACCAGCCTTTCAGTAAAAACTATGGTTTAAAACATAAACTGCGTCTGTGATGCTCCAAAGCTGTGAAATCTGGCCACCGTACATCGCAAAAAAAGAAGTATTTGGATTTTGATAATTATAGCCTTTAAAGTCTTTGCAATCCTGAAGTGCAACAAAGGGTTTTTGCCAAAAACTCAGTTGTTTGTATAGCTAATGAGGTTATTTAACTGCCGATCGGCTACGTTGGTAAGTATACAGAACGCGAGTGCCTTTACAGTATTATGCCCACCGCATTTAAAAATAATACAATCCGCTTGAATTGAGCGCCAAAATACAGTGATATTGGAGTACTGTTTACTAGGGAGTCAATGCAAGAGCCAAAGATACATGAAACCTTAAGCTAGATTCAATAATTTGACTGCATCTGCCGACCCAGATACACGGAATACGCAATAATAAATCCTAAAACAGAAACTACTACACATACTTCAAGGAAGCTACAGAAAGCTGATTCTGGCCGTAGGAGAAGCGCAGTTTCTAAACGATTTCTGCAAAACAACTACGCCCTAGATCTCACTGGCGTTTCTGTTATCAATATTTCCAAGCAAAAAAAATTTTTGGTTAAAAACGCCGCTTTTACTGACAGAATTATCTTTTTTATTCACGCAAAGGGAATAAGCAGTTGATCTTGCGTTAGCTCAGTAAACACTTGGTCATTTTTCGTCACCATCATTATTTACGCCAAACTTTGGTAATCTAGCGTCATGAATTTACACCTGCTTTATTTCATTCTAGGTAGTATATTTACATTACACGTCCGGGTTTTTATTTGTATGCATCTCATTTTAAATTTTGCTTACGCGTTCACAAATAACAACTGAGCAGTTTTTACTTATCTTTTAATGTTTGACTCTGAGTGATCGTGTCTCTCCATTTGCCTGCATCGTCAAGAATGACATGAACTAAAATGCGTTATTTAACCTTTACCATTCAGTTATTTCTTCCCACGTCACAGAATAAACCATTGCAATGTTATCTAAACGTCCGGACATTATCAGCCTTAACTATGTTTCTTTCGGAACTTCAGATGGATAAGGGATGTCTTACATTCAATAAATTGTTGCTTTACCAACTTACCTCAAGGTCTTTTGTGCTGTTTAAAGGTCTTAGGTTTTAAGCCAAAAGCCAATAAACGGAATGTACTGCATAAATAGAAAATGAAGCTTACCAGGTGCTTCTTCTGACGTACAAAGCCAAAAAATAGCCATCTTAACAGACAAAAACTCTGTTCCATAACTTTTAAGGAAAACGATTATTTTGAAATACAAATGATTATATTCTCTGGACCCTGATTGTTTTTTTATTTTTTTAGCCGCATTTTTTATTGTCCGTATGGAAAAGTGCGTGATTTTCAAGGAGAGTGATCACTTTAGGAGGCAAAATATGCAACCTCAATGACTGCCTCAGTGAAATAGGAGAGCGCTAAAGGAACTGAGAATTTTAGCGGTAGTTTATGGCGCTAATGTGCTTGATTGTCAGCAGTGTACCAATAGGCTTACGCAGTCAGCTAGCTAACATCATAATAGCTAACACATCCCATTTTTAGTAGCGTATAGAGCAAAATTTTGGAAATGAGTTGTTTTTACAAACTCATGACAAGTCGAAATGTCATCAGTTCTTGCACGCTACAGACCACTAAATGCGCTGTTTTGAACATTCATTTATGGTACTAGGTAAGCAGCGTACTCTCTGGTAACTAAAGCACTACTGCAAGGTTAATGTGGCGCGTACGTCCGGATAAACAGCATCCAGAAGCCTAACGCGATCCTCAAATACAAGCCTTACAATGGTAAAGAGACGGGAACCACTCCCTATAACCTGTTAGGTTAGTCATTACAAAAAAATGTGGCTAAAAAATCTGTTGTACTCATTAAACACCGAGGGAATCCATAGATTGCATCCAAGAAAGCATGCTGAGCTTATTTTATTTAATTGTATTGTTATAAGTAAATTTTCACGGCCTGTTTCACTATTTTTCAGTGTCAGCAAGTTTTTGCTATACAGTACTGATCATCTACAGCTCTTTTAAAACCAGAGGTAAGTAGCAGTAATGTGCCATCCATTTGGGTAAGTGGCTTTTAGAAAGGACAGTGCATGTTGTACGGTTGCTTACTGAGTGACTCATAGTCCCGTAGCTCCCGAACCAAGATGTATATAGTCTACCGGTGAGTGTTCGAATTCCGCTACTACAGGGGCTTGCCTTAGACAGGACCAGGAAAGCAAGCTACATCGTAAGTAGGCTCAGTAAATTGTTGTTTTCCTGTCTTTGCCATGCACTATTCAATTGAATAAAGTCAGTTTAGACGAAAGATCTTCAAGTGAACTCACAAACACGTGTCGATAAGTGGGATTAGGTAAAACATTTAATGGGCAAAGATTCTCTGCATCTGTTAAGCCAGCAATGATAACCCTTCAGGATATCGTAGACTTACAGTTGTTGCTGTCTGTAGAGAACACATCAAAGATCGGCCGAAAAGTTATATATTTTCAAAGGGAGTTTCTGAGTACCGGGGAACCTGACCAGTCAAATTCATTAGCAACACTAGGAATATTTAATGTAAATTAAGCAAAACGATTAGTTTTCCTTGTAAGTAGTCGCCCTCATTAGGAGACTAAGATCGGTTTTGAACACTTATACTTTGTTGTGTTGCAGTCAAATTTTCTTTCAGATTTCCCTGTGAAGTTGACTATTTTTTTAGATTAATTTTACTACGAAATCAAGTCCAAAAATATCGTTACCAATCAGACGTAATTGATTCCGTATTTGCTGTTATTTAGCTGCTTTTTTTGTAAACAAAAGTCTGGATTATAATTTCGGACCAGAATTCCAGCTAGCTGCCAAACACGATTTGAGGCCGTTAGTAGTCGTTGTCCTTTTAAAAGCAGCTAACGATCCAGTGTCCAGTTGCTGCAAATGTACTGATATATTTAGCTGACAAGTAGGATTTTCAAATATGGGCATTAGTCATTCGTTGAAGTGGGCACTGATACTTGACCCAGACTGCCCAATATCACTGTTATGACGTCCCTAGTTTGCAAAAAGTTGCATGTAACCCGACTATTGGATTTGCCAAATTATCAAAATATGTAGCTCGACAATACCCTCTGGCAAGAACCTCGACAATTGCACCTACACTCATCAGTGTATGTAACGCGTCGGTGTTAGTACACTCAAGAAAGTCGAAACGTTATCTGAATCGAGATAAAAACTCTCAAAAAGCTTCGAAAATTACCAATCGAGATAAAACTCTCAAAAAGCTTCGAAAATTACCATTAATTCCTTGTTTGGTGCATTCATGACCTTCTTTATGCCATAATCTGAATCACATATTCTTCCAAGTGTGAAGGCACAGTTCATGCCACACCCTAGTATTTTTATGAGTATAAATTCTAAACTTACCTGCTTCATCCACTCCGAGGCAGTTTATCAAATGTACAATGATGTCGGATATTTGTGGCTTAGTTATTATCATATGCAAGCCGGTGTCGGAGATGGACAGTCTTCCACATAATGTATCGTTATTTTTCCTAGCTAGGACATACCGAGCTAGTACCAGAGCTGCGTTACTGGATAGCCACTTGTTTGAGGATTGCAATAAGATGGATATATGTTCCAACATTTTTGTAAAATCTCCTATGTTATTTAACAGCCATTCTCTCCCGTCATCAAACTCTGCCTTGAGTAAATATTCATGCCAATTGCCTGAAAACTCACAATTGTCCCAAGTGTCCCAGCAGCATTTAAGATCGTTTCAACATCCTTGGATCTTAACATAAGCACCAAGGTATCTGGAAAACTCATCCACCCTTTCGAATTAAACTGTGCAGCAGAATCAAGTATTCGCATACACCCCTGCTTGTTTTCAGCAAGTGAACCAAGAATATAAGCGGCATTCCCAGCTGTTCTAAAACACGAAAGATAACACGCACAAATAATTTTTATACTTGTTGGACAATGATTGCAACCAAAGCATTAGGTTGGCTATTATCTCTTCTCCATACTCACTACCCAGTAGATGTTCGGTAGTTGTGCGTTTGTTCGACTGAATATCGTCAACTAATTTGTCCAAAGCAGACATAGATAGCACATCATCTTTTGAGATAATTGAGTGCAAATAATCATCGGAAATCCAGTGCGGAAAACTCATTCTACTTGACGTGACCGATAAGGAACGAAGAAATACTCCCACGGAAATACATTACGTCGCATTGCGTTTTGAAAGGCCGCTAGAACGGAGGAGCAACGATTATATTGGTTGCCCTAGTAAACCTGTCACAGTTCAGGGTAAGACAAAACCACATGACTTGACCACGATGCGAATATGCATCTCTGTGGATGATCCCAATTATCAGATATGCGCAGCTAGTCACTAGATAGTACAGCGTATTCAAATGTCTGCATGTGAATTCCTAACACGACAATATCCTTCCCGTTGGAACTGATGACTGCCCTTAGGTGGGATATGTCATAAAGCATAAGGACATTGCCGGAAAATAAGAGCAGTTATTGTCCTCCATCATTATACCTGCAAGAATCACCGCCTACTCTGGCTACGTATCATAGCCGCTAGACCCATACCCAAACGCAACGCTGATTATGTGGCTTCTAATATGCATGGCAACTTATCCGGTGGCCAACCACGGCCCTTCCTCATGAGAACTGTACACGTTGCCGCTTATCTTAGCAAAATATCGTAATTACTTGACCCGTATCTATGTGCGGCGCTGATCAAGAGCCCTCAACTATGCATGATAACCTAAACCAACGACCACTAATCACCCTTCATCAAGATGACCGTGTGTGCAGATGTTCCACCATGCGTGCGCTTGAAATTTATAAAGCCACCATAGGCGAAATGTTTCTGTTTATTGAATTCACTGTTGCAAACATAACGGCAATTCACTCCGCTCCGTGTTCCGTAAACCGGTTTCACTCGGTTTGCGGAAATGAAAAAGGCATATTCAATTTTATCTTTTTCGTGTCTTCGGTAAACATTTTCGGACATCTTTCTGGTATAAAGGCATACTTACTTCTTACTCAATTAAATCTGTTGTTGATAATGGAGGATCCGCGTATACATCGCTGTTGTATTCAAAGAATTTAAAGCTAAGCAGGTGTGCACACTGGGCTGCCGTAAGACCAACAGGTGTAGACTTGGTCCCTAGTATTCGTCCTCAAAGGTGCAACGGAGTTCTGGCGAGTGAGGCATACTTTTTGTCATATCCGCTCCTTTAGAGCACTGAAGCCTGACTGCGCTCCACTTTATCTTCCCGACATTCATACACGTATCCTAATAGAGACAACAATCCCGTAGTGCTCAACTTGTAACCATTCCATGCGCATCCGCAGTAGTACCACCGGCAACTGAGGCTCCGCTCTATGACACCGCCTATAAGCTCCTGTGCTCGCATTCGTAAACAACTCTTTTGTGACTTTCAGCATCCGGATATAGCTAAAAACATTTGAACATCTCAGATGCAACAAGTCAAAATCCGCTTGCTCCTTCAAGCTAACTCAGCTTTCGTCCTGAATTACTGCCACCCGTTTTTTCACACGAACGACTAAGACGTCCTCTCCCGATACGATCTGCCTCCGATTACGATGCTGATCTGACTGCGGGCTACAAGTTTTACTCCATCTCATCGCCCAAAGAAAATATACCCTTCAACTTACATCCAAGCAACCCATATCTCCACAATCCCATAAATCCCGTCTTTATCCTCAAAGCGTTTGGTAGGCCCGGACTATCCATAATATATCCTCCTAATTCGCCTTGCCTGTCGATCTCCATTTGTCCTGCTTTATCGGCCTGTTCGGTCAGCACCTAGCCCCCCAACTCTTTACGCACCATGTCCGTCTCCTCTGCATCTCCTGTCACTGAATATGCAGAGGACTGCATGGTAGACAACTATCCTTTCGACTACATACCCTCCTCCCAGAACTTCCCTACCCCACGCTGTAAATCATACTGCACCTTCTGCAGTCGAGAAAACATAGAAATAAAAAAGCAATCCTTGTCAAACGCCTGTGCCGCTGGCTATAGCATGCTCTGGTTGTAAAAGGTTTATCTGCCAACTTGTAGGCAGCATACCAATTGAGATTGTAAAAGGTTTATTTGCCAACTTGTAGGCAGCATACCGATTGAGGCACGATCAGCCGTTACCAAGTGAACGTGGGACAACGACACAATATGGGGGTAAGATGAAAAAACAAACTTACCGTGTGGTAAGTAACCGTGGGTTGTGTGAAACAAAAAAACAGGACAATGAGGCGTGAGGTGCGACTAGCTCAATGATGAAGCCAGTTGATCGAAACTAAAACTGAAAAGCCATTGCTGGCCATGAATGACCTTGGGCGGTTTAGCAAACGGTCAGGGTCACAGAGAGCACAAGTGGAGATGGAAAGGTGGAGGAATCCAAAGTGGATACGAACGGCCAGATTGGTCTCAAACGCATGGTTTACAGTGAAACCGGGTAGACTAACGCTCGTGTCGGTGTAAGTCACGTGTCATAATAATAGGTTGATATCTCAACTTGCAGGGAACATGCCAATGGGGGCATGCGCTAATGCACAGGGCCAAACGAGCGTCATAGGTAGAATCGTTGAACGTTTGGAAGAATCATACCGATTTCACAAAACCGGGATTGTTGGGTCCGAACGAGAGGCTCAGCTGGTTAGATTGAACTCGTCCCAGAGGCGGCTGGAACCAATAGAAAATTTGTTCGTACTTGCAGGCAAGGGAACGAGTAGGCGAGATGGAACAGTCAAGAGTACGAGGGAAATTGTTGCGGGAGTTGCATCTAAATGGGTATGACAGTGCTGTACCAGCATCGCACTGAAATGCCTCGGTCTCGGGACGGCCTCGTGACGGACGTCCTGTTTGAAATGATCGGACTGGGGGCGTGCGATTCTGTGGTTGAGCATAGAGGTCCGTTGAGGTAGACTAAAGCCGAGGAAGGATCACGGACAGATTTGGTTCAATTAGAGACCCGTTTAGATGCAAAACACAGATTATTTGGAGTCGTTACCGACCATGCACAACGCTTCAAAGTTTGGAAGAAAAAGGGAATGGGCCAGTAGGGCCTAATGAGTTCGAGGAGCTAATAGAAAGGATGGAGTCCATCCAAAGAAAAAATAATGACTTAAAGTCTATTACAGTTAAGGTCGTGGCAACAAGTAGCTAAATAAGATGGGATAGGGGCGGATTATGCTTACTAACTTAGCAGTCAAGGACTGGCCACGTCTGCCAACATGATGCTAGTATAGTACAGGTGGCACAGAAAAATTCAGTATGAGTATGCAGGTCTTTGATACGATAACCAACGGCAAACACATAAGGACCATGGGGATAAAAACTCCAAAATTATGACTAGTTTATCAGGAATTTGCTACGTGAGTTGGACAGTACCCTAATTTGTGTGCCAAAGTGAGTTTAGGAGAAAAGTTCACCAGTCTCCGAAGTACTGCTGTCAGCTTCAATCAACAAGTGATGCACGGCGAAAAAACCCATAGGCACTAGCCTTCAGTGCTAGTGGTGGATGGTTAGAAATTCCGTTACATTTTTAAAGTTCATTTATTTGCTTTGACCACTCCCGGGTGTAGTAGTGGGAAATGCCCCTGTTAAGTTTGGTTGACCAAGTGGGTTTCGGTGCGGTGACATCCCAACTAAGTCAAAGGTGGCTGTAACATTGCACGATAATGTGGGCCATAGGCATCACAAGGTATCTTCAGGCCATCCTATGGTCATTATCCAAAAACTTTTCCAGGGAGTGCCTTTTGGTTAATTTCCTGAATTAAAGACCAGGCTCAAAACCACCGGCGATGAGAAAAACACCGGTGCTTTTTGAGGGATGGCGAGTATACGAAAGCATCAGAGTGCGACGCAACAGGGCGGTCCTCCTTAGAGAAAGTGCCTGACCACTACTCGAGTTTTTATTCCTCATATACGCTATCAGATCTTCAAAGTGGCAGGCCACCAGGCGGTCGTAATTGTGCATCAAAAAAGAACTACCATTTGGACCATGGTAGCAGAACGGAGATGTTTTGGAGATTGTGTATTATGGCCAAACGTTAACGGGGCGTTGTGTGAACCGGCAGGTCTAGCAGATGCGCACCGCCATGTTCTAAGTTTGCCTAAAGACCTGTGCAGCGTCCATTGCTGCGTCTATCGCGCATCACCAAACAGATTTTATTGGGCGGTTGTTGCGCCCTCAGGATTAAGAAACTCTGATTTTGGTTTGGTTTATGTTGGTCGGGGTTATGCAAACCTAACAAGTCATTAAACAGAGCTGACAGAGCAACCCAGGCAGAAACCTAGGTAGAAGAAACTGCGCATAAGTTGCACCTGGCAGAAGCCTAGGTAGAAGAAACTGCGCATAAGTTGCCTGGGAAATAAGCTTGGTCATTAGTACAACACATTCATATCCAGAAGGCATTCAACAGGCAACCGTTTCTTGGAGCAAGTCAAGGAAGTAGCAAGATGTGGTGGTTTTATTTTTTCCATCACCGAGTGTACCATCGTTAGTCTCATGTGTGCTTTGGACCCGATTTGTAGATTAGATTGCTGGGCACTACTGTATCAGTTAGGACGGCAGTGGTTTCATAAGTAAAGAAGGTATCTACGGACCGCGAAAAAGTGTGGCTGTATGTGCTATTTCGAAGCTGTTCAGCGGGACTGTTCCAGATACTAACGTAGTAACCTAGGAAGAGTAGTGGCGCAGGACTGAAGGAGCCGGATAGCAAACTAAGTGGTTGCTGGGGTTACAAACTTTAGAGCGAGTATTTGAATTCACGTTTGCCTCAGCCTCTGATAAAAAGGTATTTTCGCACAGCAGACGGTGTAAAAGACTTAACTGTAGCCTAAACCGTCTAGAACGTGATGGTTCGTGGCCCGCGATTACGCAGTTGGAGCGGTGGAAGAGAGGGCTGAATCGTAAGAACTACGTTTGGTGGACGCTCCCGAGTGTACATTCCTAATTTAAATGCACTATGTAAAGATGATTTTCGGCGCAAACAAAATGCTATGACTGGTCGCACGCATTGTTTAAGAATTGTGACCATTGTCTCTCAAAATATCAGGAGCCTGCGCGCTCGGCCGACCCGGAACTGGACTTGGTGGGAAAAGCTAAATACACAACAGTGCCTTAGACTAAGATCTTTGAATTCTGTGAAATAAATACCAGGTTTACTGTTGGTTGTAAACGCATCAGCTGGGGGTAGTGGCAGGAAGTTATTTGGGACTTAGACGAAGAGAAGCTTGAGCCAGAGACATTTGATTAGCTAGCCAGGGAGTCTACTTCTCGTTGGATTTAGTGAAAGGTAAGAGGTTCCCAACATCTTGACCGCCATATCCCAGAATATGTGATAGAAGTCCACTGGATTCCGGTACGACGGAGCCCCAAGGGTTTGAAGAAAGGTAGAATGGTCAGCTAGCTAGATGGTTACGTTGCTCAAAGACAGGTGGGGATGTGGAGTGTGAAGCATGGATTATGAGTTTGAGACTGACTGGCTAGCCAAAACGGATCCGAGACCAA
The DNA here is from genome assembly GCA_003604175.2 of Clonorchis sinensis. Taxonomy (NCBI): domain Eukaryota; kingdom Metazoa; phylum Platyhelminthes; class Trematoda; order Opisthorchiida; family Opisthorchiidae; genus Clonorchis; species Clonorchis sinensis. The sequence continues at coordinate 24,980,541 of CM030369.1, forward strand.
CAGTTTGGCAAAGTCTTTTGCATTGATCGCCGAGTAGACCCCGAGGTATTCAGTTTTAGACAAAGATTACTGTTTGGCGAAAAGCAGCAATCAGAAAAATCGCCGATAACTCTTATCGTTTTGACTATATACCGTGCTAATTACAGTGAGACAGTCAGTCGCTTAGGCGCAATAATGAAATGATATGCTTAAAAGCAAATAGCCAAAGGGTTCAGAACTTCTTTTGTTTTTCCTTCAGGTTTTCTTTCACAAGTCTCATGTATGCTTCATTGCCTTGTTGGGTGTGGCACTTTCGGTCTGCTTGATAAATTTTCCGACCAATTCTGATCCATAATTTGGCCATTTAAAACGAGAGGGCCTGATAAAATACCCTCGTTCTAATGTGTTTCGGAGTTGGATAAATGCTTCCCGACAATCTTCCCCTTAGACGGAATGGCGCTAAGGATTTCTTTTACAACTAGAAATGATATTTAGCCCCAGGAACATCAATCGACTTCCAAAATTTACCTTTCGCTAACTCCCCACTGCTGGCTACCTTGACCAAGCGGGACTAAAAATATTTACAATGTGCTGAAATGTCAAAACCAGAAATATAAAAAAAATTTGCCGGAAAAAGCTCAAATTCCAAAAGCTTCGGCAGTGAGTGTTTGAGATACAACGTACAAGTGGTGAAATCGCCAGCGACGGTTTTTGGGGAACTATCTCATCATAACCAATGGACGCCGACGCCCAGATCTGGCTTTTCTGCAATGCGGAACATAGCTACAACAATTGTACGTGAGGAAAACTCCGTTCGTGGTTCTATTACAAATGTTGCTGCCGTAGACAAGCTGACCAAGGGTACGGCAGTGCAGACCACAGCCCTTCATATCCCAAAGTACCTACAAATTGTGTTTGGTCTGGAGGCCGCTCAACTCTACTACTCTGACAGAGGGCTAAGCTACCTTAACCATTGGGTGAAATCTGATTTGCCGTTATACCTAGTAGTACGGTTTTCAGGCTCAAACAGAAGCACGCTTGTTTATCATCCGACAGCTGGCGCTGGTCAAACCGACTCAGCGGTTTTCAGAATTTAGGTAGCAACTTTTCGGCTGATTCTTGGCAAAAGCCACAGCTTCCGGCCGTTCACGATGCCACTACGGATTGCATTGTAAAAAAAGAAGCGCTTTCTTTCCAAAGCCCGTGTCTCGTGCTGGCCGAATTCCTGACGGGTGAAATACAACTGCCTTTGAACACGAAGTGTATAATCTTGGTTCTCTAAGTGCGCGCAACCTAATTGACTGTTCGTTACTTTCATTGTAGTCTCAAAGGCTACAGGTTTATTAGGCTTTACTGAATATAAATCGACTTCATTACAATTCATTCCTTCATTTTTCTTACTCCGCTTATGTATTCATGAATCCACAGATTGATACACAGGATCGAGGCTTTCGCCAAAGTTTCCCGGGTCGGTTTTGTTCTTGTCGTTCAGCGGCTGTCGTTCACCCTAAAGACGCAAGTGAAAAAAGGGTGTAGCACTGCCCTTTAAGTTCTCGGCGCGAGATAGTATGCATGCCAACGCGAGGACTCGCGTAAATAAATGTCTAATATTGTTTTGAACTGGGTTCTAGAAGGAGCGTGGGCAAACGTCTGAAGAAGGTTATTCCCCGCAGCAACTACCCGACATGGGAAAAAATTTTGCCTAATAAAGGTGTGCGATCTGAGCTTAAAAATCTTCCCACCATGTCCGCGCCGTCTGTTTGCTGGGTCAAGCTGCTGTTGGCCAATCCTCGTACAAACAGGGCGTGAGTAAGGATTAGGTCCCCTCGGAGGCGACGATACTTCAGGGAAAGATTCAACCCCAGCGAGACGTGTTTCGTAGTCAACGGATTTAGAAACGCGTCTCGCGGTGCTTGACCTCTTTCCCATGGAATATCGTACTTTGTTCTCTATTTGTGTCGCTTATATGAATGCGCCGCTAACCTTAGCGCGAAGAATGCACAGTCAGACACTTGTGTAATAACATGCGTGTCTGTGTGACTGTGCGCAGTTTCCCTACGTACTAATGAGCGTTCGTGTCCGTTTTACTGAGCCTGCCATGACTTGTTTTCCCATGGGTTTTGTGTGATCACAAGACCAATGGGAATTACGAGATTATCGTTGGAAGGAACGACCACAACCGACACTATTGAGCCAATATGCCTCTTGCCGCTGTTTAGCGTTTCAACGTGGACGCTGCGCTGTGCCGGTCAGTGACAGACTTGCGCACTTGTTGACGCTACGACCTTAGAAAGTTGAGGTCTGCTGACTAAATTTGCTTACCCTTGTACAAATAGCACCGCAGGATTTTAAACCCAATTTTTCCTTTTGACATTCGGGATTGTCGAACCTACGCCTCACCCAAAGTGCCGTAAAGGGTATCTTAACGGACCCACCGGTTGTAAATCTTTCGGCACTATCCGGTGGAGGTTGTTCCAAGTGGTCCGTCACCTGTACATCTTTAAGTGACTACCTACCGGCATGTGGCAAGCTTCTGAGAAGTATAATGTTGCAACGAATGCCCCGCCTTGTCACGGTGGTGATATCACACACGATAAACAGCTTTATCCTCTGCACGGACTCAAAGAGCTGTGTTTCAACTCCATTCAGCTTGATACAAACACCGCGCAACAACCATTTAGCGTGCACGTTTCTAAGGGCTACTTTACTTAAAGCTACGTGAGACCATCTTAAACCCTTCATTACGACGCGGTATTACCCCTGCGTTTCCTGTTTGTTGTACTTCAGGCTCACTGCTAATCAGCTTGTCTGCTGAGGCATGCAAGACGTTACCAGCCTTTAGGCGCGCGCTTGCCCGAAGCATCAGCGATCAAAAGTTTCAACGTTATGCCGCATCCCCAAGTGACCAACCCTCGGGTGTTTTGTCCGTCATAATCATGCACCTGGTGCATTCTTAATTCTGAGGCCCTACCAGGAGGACTGCTTATTGTCTGCATGGATAGAACGGTGAGCTTGTTGGCCCAAAACACTCTCACTTGCTTACGTCAAGGATGGATCAATTCAAGGCACGAGTGTTTTTTAGGAACTCCAAATATTTATGTGCGGCTTTCACAGATAAGGAACACGTTGAAGGAACACGTTATAGTGATCGGTATGGTTCATTGGTCTTAGGCGTAACTACGTTGATGCAATGCTCGGATATGATGCTCGCACAATGCGGTTGCTCGGTGTATGACAGGCTCCAATGTGCTGATTTACCCCTGTGGCATTTGGTTAAAGGTAAGTGGATAATTCCTCACCACCCCAGATAAGACAAACAGCATTGCGTCCTCTTGAAGAAGGCGGAGACCACTCGAGGGATGGTAGTAATGGCACATAGGCTAGGCAGTTTAAAGGGGGGTCCTTCTGTTGTCGTAAAAGTGAAGATTTAAATTTAGAGGGGGGAATAAAAATACCCAAATTGGCTGTTCTGCGAGGGGCATATGGTAGATATGGTAGGCGCAAAAAATTAGATCAGTAAGTTTCGCGAAACCTGTGCGGAGCGTTTGGATACTATAAAAAGGATATCCATCATTAGACGCCCAAATCCAGGTGTTTTGAGGTTGTCAGTAAGTGCAGTAAACACAATATAAAATAAAAACACTGGATTCGTGCAAAAGCGAGAGCATAAAAAATATAACGCAGCCAAGATGGAGACTGGAGTGTTCCGGAACTCCAAAAACGCGAGAACATCCCTTACTGACAAAGGACGGTTAGACATTGAGGGAACGTGCGAACAAGGTACTCCGAAATTTAGAGGCCTTTTTGCTCTCAACACGGTAGTGAAAGAATCAACCATGCGAAGTTTCTGACGGGCTCATTGTCCATGATATGTAGCTTAAGAGTTGCCCTAATACTGCAAAACCGCGTTGGTTGACGAATGGGATTGATCTAAGCTTAGAGATGCCAAGACGCTGCGTCAAGTTCCGCCAACTAATTTCTCCCCCTGTGAGCGGCGTCCGTTGAAAATGTACTCTCTGGTGAATATATATACGTTTGCAACGAACGCAGTATAAATGAGTCTAGAATGGTAGACAGCCCAACACGTACGACGGTATGAGTTCGGGGAGGCCCCAGCTTTCAGCCGTAGCTGCTCCGAAGGTAGTGGCTGGTAGTTATCTACCTCTCATTCCATTTGCATGAACCTCCAAAGACTAGAAAACACCCATGATTCCCATTCACTCTGATCCTCATTGTGTTGAACAACGCACGGCGCGCCGGCCGCGTAAATGCACAAACTTGCCCTTCCGGCGCAAATAAGACGTTCGTTACGAGGCTATTCAGAAACTGGGGTGCAACGATGGCACAGTACCGGCATACACAGTCAGTGGCACAACAGCGACTATTTTCCCGATACACTCAACTGTTTCTTCTCTTTCTCTCGTGCTCTTGCTTGTCTGTGCAAAGAAAACGCTTGTCGCAACCCAACCAAAACCGGGAAGGCTATTCTTACTGATCCACCAAAACCCTTCTTTTAGATTAAAATATCTTGTATTTCTCTTCAGCCTTCAGACTGCCTTGTCCACAGACTCAGTTATTTGCTAGGGCGTTCATTTTTCCTGCACCTTAGCAAAATTTATGCTAATTTTTTCATTCTGGCCCCTCTCAAACAAGGACACTGTTGGTTTTATTCAGTCACATTGTATGCCATGAGTCTGGGGTACCCTATTCCAAATAGCTCCACCCATGCTCCTCATGGTAGTTTCAATAAACTTGGCCCTTCAAGGCAACCCTCTTCTGTCCAGTCCACATTGGCTGACGTTTTACTACCGAAGCGCTCGTGCCTGTCCGGTCGCCTTTTCCAGTGTTTTGTTTCTCAAGAGTTGCACTTTCTTATCATGCTACTGTCTTGCCCCCTCAGATTTGCTCTCCGCTCCATTGCGTTGCTGTTCAGCATGTTCAGATTATAACAGCCTTAACACGTCTCAACCGGCACGGCATCTGCAAGTTAAGGAACTAACCTATTAACTTTAGGATTTAAAATCCCTTCTTGTTTCGAATCCGCCACCAGTCAGATATTCAGCCTCTGTGTTAGTGGTACGGTTTCCACGGTTTCCGAGGGCTGAGCGGAACTCTACAATGGGCCATTATTGACCGTCATTAGTTCAAAGCACTCAGTAAGCACGTGCTCCCTCTGTTCCCTTCTAATGACTCAAGGCGGTTGTATGTCGACAATCCCAACATGATGCATCGACTTGGTTGTTCCATAAGAAGCGATCGACTTCAAGCTTCCTTTGGCTCGTCAGAAGTCCCTCCCAATCCACCGCGACAAAACTGCAGTTACAACCGTATGTTCCCCTTTGTATTTGCCTAAGCTTCCAGTCAAGGAAGTAACTGGTCAGCTTTTCTCTCGAATTTCCACAAGCGGATGAAGGTTTGTATAAACGGCGATCCTCACCGTCATATGTACTTGTCTCCGTCCCTCCACCACGGTCACACAATTTTTCCATTTTACCCGCCTCAGTGCTCTATCAGTTCGGTTTCAGGGCTTCCTAAATCAGTGTTTCACTTACGTACACTCTGGTCAGGCGTGGTGTATCAGCCTAATTGCGACAAGACCAATCTAGGTGGGCAATCGTGATTGTCTAGCCACTCGTCCCAACGAGAATTATCAGTTGAGCCCTGCGTGTTCTCTTTCGGACTTCGGTGTCTTCGTCTTCGTCTAATCTCTATGGTGTCATTTTTACAGCGGACGTTCCGGCACTCTGCGCCCATGCCCACGAAAACCATCTCATTTGCAATGTCCGCAAGATTCTTCCTGAAATTACAGCGGAATCCCCAGGCTGGTACTCCGCGACAAGACCGTACACACCTTTAAAAATACCCTTAAACCAGACACTTTTTGAAGACTTTTCTCGGACGCTGTGTCCCACAGCTCCCGTTCCAGCTCAAATTTGGTCTACTGATTACATCGAATCATACCATTGTATCCATATTCACCTCTCCCTGGCTAGCCTCAAATGGTTCATAATCGCCTAACAGCTGGTTGCAGTGTCGGTAGATGACTATGAAGTACATTTAGAAGGCATTCAGTGTGCGGAGTCGTAGATCTATCTGCCTCGTAAGAATGAGTCCTCGCGCTGGCAAGTTTACTGTCCCCGCTGAGAACCTAAAGAGTGACACTACACCATTTTTTCACTTGCGCCTTTCGGGTGAACGACAGCCACTGAACGACAAGAACAAAACCGACCCGGGAAACTTGGGCGAGAGCCTCGATCCTGTGTATCAATCCGTGAATACTTGAAAACCGGATCCCGGATCTAGAAGGGGGCGTGCGGGCAGCAGTGATGTAACTTGGACGTAATTGGACTCAAAGACCAAAGATATCCATGTAAAGTTGAAACGGATGGACAATCATTTACAATACAGTGTAACCAGTAAGAGAATCGGATCGCCTTTCAGGACACGTCTTAAATACTCAGTAAACAACCAGTTGTGTTATCTAGTCTTCCGCCTCATCGCAACTAGACGTCCCGTCTAGCTTTTGCTAATCACGGACGTCTCTCGCACTAAGACCTTTATGAAAGGTTTGTCTTAATAATATAACCCCACATGCCCACCAACCCGGAGTCCCACCTTAATTCTCGTCTGAGGATCGGCATACTCAACCCAAATGAAACCAACTCTGAACGAACATGGCTTCATTTCCAGCGTCCACGCCCACATTCTGTTCGCCCCTTGAATATGTGTTGCTATCTCCTCTAATTGCACACAATGTTTCCCCAATTATCCACTCTGAGCCAGATGTCGGCGGGCTGATTGTTTTAGTGGATCACTTCTGGTTTTTAGAGCGGGAGTGGACGCACGTTGTGAGTTTCTCGCTTTGAGGGTTGTTTTAACTCACTCTTGCAGCTTAGAGGGAATGACTTATTTGGACACTGAACCGGAGATCAGATTGTTTGGAAAGTGGAGTGCCGACGAGGTCAGTGTGAGTGACCTGAGTCTCACGGTGGGTGCATTTCGATTACCGTTGATCGGTTCTCTCAGGATCATATAACCGTCAAAGGCAAAGGAAATCCCATCCTGCCACATACGGCAGGTCGGTATCAGGTTAAGCGGTTTCGTAAAGCACAATGTCCGTTAATTGAGCGAGTATGCTGCTCACTCATGATGCATGGCCGGAACAACGGTAAAAAGCTGAAGGCACTGAATATATTGAAACATACGTTCGAAATCATACACTTACTCTCTGGCGAGGTGAGTTCTGGGAACTAGAAGTATGTGATGATTTTGTCTCGTTCGTATGAACTGTGATTTCGACTTTCTACTGATCCCCTTTGTCCCTCACGCTACCTCACTAACTGATAAATTTGGTTTCCAGAATCCGATTCAGGTTCTCGTGAACGCCATCTTAAACAGCGGTGCGCGAGAAGACTCCACTAGGATCGGTCGTGGTGGCACAGTCAGGAGACAGGCCGTCGACGTATCTCCCCTGCGTCGTGTCAACCAGGCTATTTATCTCCTTTGCACTGGAGCCCGCGAGGCGGCATTCCGTAATGTAAAGACTATTGCTGAATGCCTGGCGGACGAGCTTTTGAATGCAGCGAAAGTAAGTTGCAAACTTCGGCTGACTACTCCTCTAGGGCAGTTCCAACTCCTACGCCATCAAAAAGAAGGACGAACTGGAGCGAGTCGCCAAATCCAATCGATAAATGAATTCTCAAATATATATGGTTTACTGATTTCGTGAGTTTTAATCGTCCCGCACTTCCAAGTGGAATCCCCAAAGGTCAGCTTAAGGGCTTCCTCTGCAATTTTTATTTGAACCCTGTCTCAAAGTTCGTCTATGTTGACCAATTGTTGGCATCGAGACGTACCACGTGTAGCTGGGGTGCTCATCCTGTTAACGCTTGGAAACACGGTCGACCTCTTTCACCAACAGCGGTAGCGAGCACCGCACTTCCGAAGATCGTAACACTGGACAACGTCCGCTATTGAGCAGCGACTGGTTGGCTAGCAGTTCTGACCCAAAATTTGGCAGCATGTATCGCAATATGCTCAGTTCGCTTCTGGCTTGGGGACAAAACTGAGATTCAGGGGATCGATTTGCCTCGTGCTATGAGTGCTTAGTGTCTCCTAATGGATGTCTTTACCCATTCGGTCGGTTGCTTTTCCCCCCTCAAGGTGGGGCAGGCTGTACATCAATGGTATTCTAAGCGTGGAATTAGTCTACTTGGACTACAGCATCACTGCGGTTTTCTGACTGGCGTCCCATATGTCACATAGGAGCTTCGGGATGATGCCTAAAATCCGAATTTTGCTGTACGTCCTGTGGAAGGTCGTTTCTGTAAGTTCCCTCTCTTGATAGGCCAGCTGTAAGGGATACATTGTCTTGGGACCACTGATGAAGACTAATGATATGCAAAGATCAGTAGTAGTGCCAGGAGCGTCCCTACGGGGCTTCACGATGGACAGCGCTGCATCGGCATGCCTTTTTGATTCCAATTCGAAGGCCCACTACCTATCCGTGGACGCTAAACTTTTTTGTCCTCGGTGAGGTACTCTGTCGGAAGTCTTGTTGATTCCTACAGAGACCACGAATTGTTTCTTGAGGCATTGGTCTCTTGGTACCAGAATTTCCGTCGAACGGGAGCGACTCCGGCGGAGTCCACTCTAACCTGTATTTGCCCTCTAAGTGACGTGACACATGGCTGGCAGTGATGCTGTGCACGATTTTACACGTTAAGTGACTCGGTTAGTGGTTCGTAGACGGCGTCCACTGGTAGGTCTAGGGATTTTTTCACTGATCTTGGTTTGCACTAGTTCTGTTGGCTACATTTACCTCGGTAAACCTGGCGGACGATGCGCAACTAACATGCCGGAGCCTGGTGGTAAGTGAACTCTGGCTCTATAATTGACTGAAATTCTCCCTACTGACAGGAGATAGCATGAGTGCAGTTGTTCCCTCTTGCAACGCAAACACATGTCTTGATGCTGTTTCAGATTCGGTTTCTGGTCTGTGTCCGAACTGTTGACAGTTTCCGTACATCTGGTGATTATTCTCCCACAGCGTCTCTAAAGTGGTTATTGGCGCGGTCCCGGCTTTTGTTACGCACATCGGAGACGTCCTTTCGAGTGAATCCTTGTCTTCCGAGGTTGACAAGCCTCGGGATCTTTTACTTGATTCCACGTATGAGAACTAACATCTGCGAAGTCCACCACTCAGCAGAAAATCACATTAATTCCTTAGCAGTGTCGCACTTATCATGCTCAAGTCCTTGTTGCCCTTCAACGTCGAGTCTGGCGCATCCGGGAAAGCTAAGCACTTGTCGAGTGGTATTTCAACGCCCGGAGCCTTGTATGCTATGTTGCCTGTACCACACTCATTCTCGGCAAATTCCCAGGCGATATTTTGCCACTGCGCAGGTTTTGAATCAAAGCATTGAGCTTCACAGTGGGTGTCCCCTTGATATTTGTATTTTTGGCCGGATTACCGCATCATGTGTCTGATAGAAATCGTCTGTTACTATCCCACCCCGCTTGCAACGCACGTCGCGTCATGGTTGTCACTCACTGGAGATTCGCTTTACTGTCGGGTGATGTGGTTACTGAGCAGCTGAGTGGTGTCATCGAACAGCAATCGGAAGTAAACTACAGCTTAATGTGAGCGTAGTTTTTGACTCGCATCACTGAGCCCACATTCACCTATTGCACCGGTGCACTAAGTGTCCTGGAACACGTCTATGAATTCATAAAGCCTATAAGTTGCCGTGTTATATGGGAAACCACCTCCCGGTGCCCACAGATTAGCTCTTCTGAGAAAATAACGAATTTCGCCAAGTATTAAGTTCCGGAGTACACGCCATGTCGAGTGGTTGCTTCAAATGACTCATGTATTCAAATCATGTTATCTCCCCGTTTGCTGTTGACCGCCATCGGGTTCGAGCCACGGACCGTCCGGTCAGTAAATTCGCGCCCCAACCACTAAGCCATGTCGCCCCCTCCGGTACCTTCATGTTATGACGCCCGGGTAAATTTCGTTAACCTCAATTGCTTCTTACAATGGAATGTCAAATACAATGTGGGATGAAGCAGTGACGTATGTCCGCATGAGTATAGAGACGAACATGGCTGTTGTTGGTACTAGGTTTCGTGCCTAAGTTCCTTTATTTCTCTTTATGAATAATCCATCGAAATAGGTTGTTGAAATCACAAGGATATAAGTATCGTCTATCCAGTTAGTTTTCCCGACTAATGGCTGCCTTCCTCATGAGTGTTGTGACGATCCCGCGAGTTAACCTGGCTGGAGCTCCTTTCCCCACAGTTGAACTATGCCATGAAGGCCAAAGGAGAGCAACCAGATCAGCGACAGGTCCATTCGACATTAATTGGTCTGGTGTCCTCTGCATTGGGGATGTGAAGTTAATACTTATTTTCCTCCAGGCAACCAGCGTTTCCATATTTAAGGAAGCGCTGGTGCTAGCTTCCCTCAAGGGGGGTGGGTTGGAGATGTTCGGCTTTGAAAACCGCACACTGCAGACAGCCAACGGTTGCTACACCCACAGGTTCTCTGATACCAGGTTGGTTATTGGTTAGAGATCTGACCAACACAGTCTCCTGGCACTCCAGGTTGGGGGTTAGAACATGTGTCGTGACTTGTTCCGTAAAAATCTAAATGCACTTGTATTTCCCACCAAACACCGCTGCCTTGTGGTCACTTACAACTGAAAATAATCTTGTGCCACATCGGCCGTCGCGCGGCGTCCCAGTCGGCTCACCTTGCTTGCTGCGTACAGCAGGGCGGGTAAGCGAAGACATACTACTGCTTACGCATCTTTTCCTACACTTTCAAGTTCCCCTCTTCTACCCTACCCCGCCCATGTTTGAATGATCTCTCCGTAGGTCCCAGCTCTAGGACTGTTCTTATTGTTCACCGTGCATCACACTCAGCCACAAATTTTATGCGTCCGACTTCAGTACCAACCCCGAAAGCTGGTCCACTCAGTTGCCTTCAATGTTCGCATACCAAAGCAAGCAGGATAACAGGTGGCCCTTGCTCGTAGACTGAATTCTCTCTGCATCGATGTGTACTCTGTCAGAAACAAGGATAAAGGACGCAAGTAATGTAATTGAACCAACTACCCCTTCGCTCTCTTGTTGTAGGTTCTGGCTGCTCACCCCCGGTGATGCACAGACCGTTGCGAATCGTACTGAATAATCGAGCGGGAGCGTCTCCACTTCATTGGATGTTCAGTTGTAACACCCTTTCGCTGCCTAGCTGCCATACCACACGAGGGCTGGGATACTGCCAGATTGCCTAAGCCCAGACAGGGGAAGTCGAGAGGCAGAAGTCGGGTTCCAACCACGGACTTTTCGGTCAGTAAATTCGCGTTCAAACCACTTCAGCCATCTCGCCACCTCATTGATAGACACCTCTGCGCCGTTCGTTTGGCAATGTCTGAGCGAATATCTTTCCATGGTTTTTGTGTCTTCTTACGCATTGTAGCTCTGAATCTACCAATGACAGTTTCTATGACGTTCTAGGTACTATTTTACAACCGCGTAAAAAGATCAACTCGTTCATCAGTAGCACCCTTTCGGTGCCTAGCTGCCATACCTACGGGAGAAGGTAAGAGGGCTGGGATATTGCCAGCCTATACAGCAGCATTCGAGTTGCGGATGTTGGGTTCGAACCACGGACCTTCCGTTCTGTAAGCTGATGCCTTAACCACTGAGCTATCTCGAACCCACGGCGTAAAAGCCCAGACATCGTTGTGGTTGTTGGTGACGTTAACATCCAGGTAGGTAGACTAAGAGCTGCTGAGACCCGACTGGGTGGTCGTCTTGGGTTGGATACGAGAGGCACGGACAACGGGGATCGCTTACTCCACATGTGTGCTGATCATAGACTGTTCTTCGTAGTACCAATTTTCGAATAGCAGAAATCGCTTCACAACGTGGGGCCCACCAACAGACCAGTCCCGAATCCAAATTGACCACATCGCCGCCAGTTGCCGGTACTGAGGGTCGATCGCCGCATATCGCTCTTTCTGCAATACGAGCGTGGACTCCGACCACGTTTTGCGCGCTGTTGCCTTTCATTGCGCTTTTCAGGTGTACGCAAAACGCATATACCTCGCTTAGCCATTAAGAAACTATTTGAATCAGCAATCAGATGGAACTACCGGAACCCATCCATTGCGAATTGTTCGACTATAAGGGACCGAGGGCTGGAGAGTATGTGCAACCTCATCTGTTAGTTGTTCTGTCTGCCCACACAAGTGTCGGGAACAGAAATTACTGGAGGTTGTGATTTTTTCGTGTTAGCGGCTTAGAGTCAATGCTTCTGCACTAAATTGTCAGGTCTTATTTGCAACTCAACTCTTACCTCGCCGTCAGCGTTTCTTTCTTGATGTGAATGTGAAGAATCAGCTTCTGAGGATATTGACACAGTACTTTTTTGCTGCACGCTTATCATCCGGTTGTATGGTTCCCCCTCCGGTGTAGTCTGCTGTATCTGGCGCTTCACAAACTGCCTCAACCCATCATGTAGATAACAACAAAGACACCTGCCTCATCGTTCGCGCATCACGACGGATATCCTAATCTGTTACACTGACGAGACGTGGACCCTCCACCTCGTCTACCCGTACCACTATGGTTAATGTTCTCAAGTGTTTGGCACTACAATCAGTACTTCGCCATTTTTATCACGTCAACACCTCTTACAGAGTGAAATAAAAGTCTTCTCTCGGTCGTTCAACCGTTCCTGTGAAGTATACCCTCGTCCGTTGTGCTGGAAAAGTGTGTTCGCCCTTCTGAGTTTCGTGAATTCCTCGCATATGGCTTCTAGAAAACGCGGACTTGTAGTAACTGTTCCTAAAGGGTCATTTAACAACCGGAGCTGGTGTTCCTCCTGTTAGAGAGCGGCTTTTTGGCAATCAAGGAGTCTTGAAGCAAACTTTCTATGCCTAAAAGATTTTCACACTTGCACCACTGTCTAATCGAGAAATAAATTGGTCCGTATGCGAGGCTCACGTTTGTCTACTGAGCGAAAACCGATGCAGTATCTGCTCTCATTCCTCATGTCATCATCATCATCGTCAGCTGTAAGAACCGTGTACTTGTCGTACAGTGGTTGTAGCTGCCACAGTTGCATTCACCGATGATTTGGGGAGGTGAGGTAGGTAGCTGCGCATTGGAGGCGGGAGCTGATAAATTGGTGCGTAAATACACCACTGTCAGTGGACTATTAAGTTGGGGGTTGGGAAGGGAGCTATGCACTGAAGGCAATAGCTTGGATGCACGAGCGCCTTTGACGGCGCGACTGGGCCATGTCTGACAATGTCTAACCATTGATGTGGCCCTTCGGGGTCCCCATCCAGGAAGACGGCAGTGACCAGCGCAGCTGAGTTTGCTGGTAATGGCTTTTATACTTCGCTGCCAAGTCATTGTTTGACCGCCTCTGGCTCGTTTCCACCCTTCACGTGGTTGTGCGAAAAGAACCCTTCGAGGAAGTCGGTCGACTGGCATATGGCCAAGCCAGCGCAACCTATGCAGTGTGATCAGTTCATCTATCGAGGGTGAGTTATTTCTCCCGAATACCATTCGACGTACTTCAGCATTGCTGATCCGGTGTTCCCACCAGATTCGGGCAATGCTCCGAAGACATCGATGGTCAAACACTGAAAGTCTTTGACGTCCTCGGCGCGCAGCGGCCAGGTTTCTGATCCGTAGTAATATGGAGCGCACCGCAGCATTGTAAACTCGACCCTTGACGGATAAGCTGATGTCACGCCTACGCCACAGGTGACGCAGGTTCACAAAAGCTGCTCGGGCCTTCCCAATTCGGATGGAAATATCATCTTTCGCGAGACCACCGGGACTGATACAGCTGCCCAGGTAAACAAATTTGTCTACTACCTCAATCGGTTCACCCGCAAGCATACTAGGGTCGGGCCCACCCAGTCTTGCAGTAGCACTTTACACTTTGCAGGTGTGAAGCGCATGCCGAACCGTGAGGCGGAATTATTTAGATTATTTTATTTTTGCATTACCACGGCGTCAGATCCAAGAAGAGCTATGTCGTCTGCATACTCGATATCTGTGAGCGGACGCCCCGGAGCACTTCGACCCCACAGGCATTAGAGGCTGATAGTGAGTCTTCCATGATCGTATCAATGACGAAGTTGAAGAGGAAAGGTGAAAGAGGACAGCCCTGTCTGACACCACTTGATGTGGTGAACTCAGGCGAGAGCTTCCGTAGACCTTCACACGGCCGCGGGAGTTGGCGTACAGCGCCTTAAGGAGGGTCAAGAATTTAAGGGGGACACCTTTGCTCCACAGACACTGCCATAGTGCCTGGCGGTCTACAGAGTCAAAGGCAGCTTTCAGATCGAGAAACACAACCATTGTTGGTTGCTGGAAGCAGTGTCGCTGTTCAAGAATCTGTCGGAGGGTGAAGATATGATCGATGCATCCTCTTGCAGGACGGAACCCAGCTTGGTTTTCACGGATTTGTCTCTCCCTGTGTTCAGTCAACCTTCGAAGGATAAGACCAGAGAGCACCTTCGATGCCACAGCTAACAGGCTGATGCCACGGTGGTTTTCGCACAGCGTCCGCGTACCCTTTTGAAGATAGGGATAACTGTCGACATGCCCCATTCTGCAGGCACCTTCTCTTCGTTCCATATAGCACCAACAAGCTTTGTCAGATGGGTCACCAGGGATTCTCCGCCTTCTTTGAAGAGGGCTGGATAGAGACCGTCCGGTCCTGGTGCCTTCTCACGTTTTAGTACGGATATTTCGTACTTTATTTCTTCTTCCGAAGGACGATCAAGGTTTACATTCCACTCGCCCGTATGCATTATCTCCACAGGCTGTGTTGCAGGAGGCCAGCTGAACTGTTCTTCGAAGTGTTCGGCCCATCTTTCCAGTCGACGTTTTTGGGAGTGAATTAATGAGCCATCTTTTTCACTTATCGTTTCGCTGACCGTTGCTTTCCTGGGACCAGTCGATCGTATCAGTTGATATAGGGCACGGCTGTTTCCCGTAGCAAAAGCCTTCTCCATCTCCCGAGCTTTCGATTTCCACCAGAGCTCTCGGTCTTTCCTTAGACTCTTCACTATTTGGCGTTTGGGGATTTGCGTGCGCCGTCGTACTCGTTGCCTGCTGGTATGGATTTTCTGGCATCAATCATGGATAGCGACCTCGCCGACATCCAGTGGTCTTGTGGTCGAATCGGAGAGGTCGGACAGACAGCACTGAACGCCGCTAACATGGCTCCTTCACATTTTGCCACGCTTCATCCACATGCTCACTGCCAGTGCAGTATTGGTTTACTGTGAGAGTTGTTGGGCTAGCTCAGATCGGTACTGTTGAGCTATGGTCGATCTTCGAAGATAGTGGATTGGCATGCTTCTTGCTAATTTGCGAGGGCCTGAAGGGAAGCGAACTGTCAGGCGTGCACGCACCATGGCGTGATCGGAATCAAGTTGTGCCCCAGAAAGAACGGCAGTCTTGAATTGTGGCTCTCCACCGGTAGCTGATGGCCACGTGGTCCAACTGGGTCCACGGTTGATTTGCAGTTGGTGGCCGCCAGGTTACGCGATGCGAACGCTTATGTTGAAAGTTCGTACTTGCCAGAAACAGTTCATGGTCAGCACACAACTGAAGGAGTCGATCTCCGTTGTCTGTGCGGCGAGCATCGACTCCGAATCGACCGCCCAAATGTGATTCCAAGGAGCTCAGACGACCCACTTGAGCATTCAGATCGCCTGCAAGGATCACAATATCAGTGCTTTTTGCCTGACGAATGAGCCCGGATAGTTCTCGATAAAAGGTATCCTTCTCAACATCAGAACTGCAGTCCGTTGGGGCATAAGCCGACACTACAAACAGGCAGCGCTTTTTATGCCGAGAGGCATTGAGCTTGATTGAACTGGATAACCGGACGGCGCAAAGCCGACTGTTCACTGGGATCCAATCCAGCAAAGCGCGTTCAGCTCTGGGGCTGAGTGCAACTCCCACGCCATATAGTCCACGAGTCATCGCTTCTGGGTCACCGGACACACGGAGGAGAAATGTGAAGAGCTGAGTTCATCCTTGGCGTTCTGAGATGCATAACCACGCTTGGGTCTTGTATGCGTGTTTCGAGACACAGCATACATCAATTTTAAGGGAGTATAAAGTTTCAGCAAGCTCTGCCTGTTTCAATGCAATTTGATCATTGCCAGTTTGACAATTTGACATAGAGTACGGACGTTAAAGCTCCTATATAGAAAGGATCTCGTGGATTTAGAAGGGTGTTATTTTGTTTACTGTTAATAGGCAGCAGGAGGCATAGGGCCTTTCGGTCAGATAACTGACAGTCAAGTGACCCAGTGACGTTTGCTTGTGTGGTGGGAAGGGGTTGGGGAGGGACATCGGTGGACACAGAACTGCGCGGGCAAATGATACTTCCCGGTTGCCCAGGCCGAAGAAGGGGGTTTGGTTGAGGTACCCCACCTTGAGCCTTTGACTCAAAGTCTGACCCACAAGGCAGTGGGAGGATGTAGGGTTTTGTTCAGGGACCCTGCCCCTAGCCTCTGACTTAAAAGTCTGACCCACGAGGCAGGGACAGTAGGGTTTTCTTTGGGGACCCTGCCCGGAGCCGATGACTCAATAGTCTGACCTGCTCGGCTGCAGGGGGTTGGCCTAACCCGAGGGCGCAGGGAATAAGGCATTACTGTCTCATTCCTGATGCGGCTGCGCACAGCAGGTGCCTTTGAGCAGCACCGGACTCTGGTTTTAAAAAGTATTTCGACCGTAGTGGATAATGCGCCGGCGGTCACGGTCAACCGTTGGGCGATCGGAGTGTGCGGTTTTTGGGGCCGACCTTTTCTAACCCGTCCTTCCTCGGGGGAAGGCAGCATCGCTGCTTCCATAAATATGGACATGCTGGTCAACTGGGGGAAACACATTACTGCCTTCACACTCCTGTCGCACAGGACAGTACGACTTTACCCCCAGACCGCCTCGTAATACGGGGTCTCGCTGCTCTTGGTCTGACTGCTCCACGTTGGCCTTCCTGGCATGGTTTCACCTTGTGGAACGACGTTCCAGCCAGTGTAGCCCGCGGGATCATTGCAGCACTCAAACCCGACCACCACGTCAAGGTGGCAGGTTTACGTCATCTACCCTCAGTCATTCTTTCTGCATAATGTATTGTCATGCAACCCAAATCGGTACTCACTGTCATGTTGCTGGTGTCGTGGAATAAAAAACTTGCAGACAGCGAATTGACGTTGAATGAAGGCAGTTCGCTTATTGGTTAGCTGAGTCGGGCACTATGTGCAACTGACCCCTTCGCAGATCGGCTGTCGCAAATTGCCGGTAGTTTGCTATCTATGGCTTGTTTTCCATGAATAACCAGGAGACTGATCAACACTGACTATTCTTTCCTGCTACCTAACTCGCTGTCCTCGTCACATGTCACAACTCGAAGCAGATAATGCCCCCGTTTGTCCACCGAAATCACATCGCTTATTTGGTTTCACTAGCTAGGCAACAACCGATGCCTACTAATCTGACCGATCAATGTGGCTTCCTATCGTGAGCCCTGCGAATCTCGCGCGTTTCCTCTGGGTTAGTGGATTACTAGTCGTTTAAGCAGCTAGAGATTCGGAAAATGCGCACGGTAAACGCTTGCGGCCGTAAAGTTCTTTGGTCACCTTATTTGATGTGGAGACACTAATTTTAAAAATCTTATCGGTATACCTTTGAATTTTATCGAGACATCTTATAGCTGATCGAGACAGAGCTTTCGCGAGATACACACATTTCCACGCCATTTTTCAAAATGAAATTCAACTGAATCCCAGGTGCGTATCCGTGTTCAACACTGATGCTTCCACGCCGTACAACCATGATTTATTTCAAAGCCTTATTGTGAAGAAAAGAATAAAAGTGGGCGTGGAATAGACTCGATGCTAGCGCACTGCAATCATTATGAGGTGTCTAAACCTACAGACAGTCGTCCAGGCAATCTGGATAGGAACTGACAACAAGAACACCACTGGTATCAATTAGCAGCCATATCTTGCAGCGCCTCAAACCAGGCGCAGTGGGGATCATGCGATCCTCATCGGGAAGGCGAGTCTCACCGACAGCACCCATACGTTTCGTAATCTCGTTCATAACCCTCTGCCAGGTCAAGGGCCAGCCACTTCTGCTTCCGTCACTCCGAATTGGGCACCGAAAACCGCTCTCCTAGGCAAACGATGGTTCGGCATGCGTAATATATGGCCTAATCAACGCAGCTTCTGGTACTGGATACACTCTTCAATGGAAGTCTTCACTGCACAACCGAAGACTCGCTTGCTAGCTGCCTCGTTACGGATTCGCTGACACCAACCCACACGAGCTATGGTTCTGAGACAACGGCTGTCGAACCCCTGAAGACGTCCCAGTTCCGCTGCTTGAACGGGCCAAGTCTCACAGTCATATAAGAAAGCAGACCGCACTGTAGGCTGATATACATCCCTTGAGATTCAAAGATACACCACTTTGACGCCATAGGGATCTCAACTAAGCAAACGCGACCCAAGCCTTGCAGATTCGTGCACTGACCTCATCTGTCCACTACGATCAGAACGAATACAGCTTCCAAGCAGAGCAGAACAAAGCCAGTTATTGATTGTTGGTCTGTTCGCCGAGCTGGGCAGTTAGATTGCAAAGGTTTCATCACCGAAGGACGGAATGACTGTTGAGTTCATCCAAAACCATCTGCCATTTCTCCTCTTCAAAAATGAGAACGATGTCTGAATATTCCAGACCCACAGACTTACCGCCCTGGTGCGAACAGTTTGGAAGCACTCATGTGGACCTATGGTCAGTGGTCAAAGCGCGAATCTACTGATCGGAAGGTCCGTGGTTCGAACCCAGTCGCGGTATCTCCACTGTTCCTGTCTAGACTTGGACAACCTGGCAGTATCTCAGCCTTTGTGCACCCTTTTATTACACCTGAACGATTATTATTTATTGTGGTCACCATAGGAGACGAAGACTCGGATCGGTCAGTGTAAAATTGGTCTAAATCAACGTATCTTCGAAAAAATCACTGCTTTCTTACTATGGGGAACAATGGGTTGCACATAAACATTTTCATATCTTCTGCACTGGTTACTGGATATTCTCACTAAACGGATGGGATGGATTCATTGACTCGATGTTTCTACTTTAGTTGACCTTTACTCGGCGCCACTCGTTGAATCTAATGATCCTACATCAGGTCAAACATGGTGGCGCTTACCTGGTCTTGATGAGGGGTTGGCCTCTCGCCGTAGAGAAGGGAGTATATTCGAGGGGTTGTTGTACGAAGTGGATTCAGCCCTACTCTTCTTTATCATGGATAAACCACTATTTGGAGAAGACTGTTCAAAGATCATCAAAACGTCCCCATAAATAAACCCACTTTATTCAATCCAATAAAAGCAGTTACATTGAGTGTTGTAATCTCAACGAGTTGCGGCAAAAAGATGTTAGGATAACTGCTTCGAACCTGTAGCTTGGCCGCTTATCTTAGCGTCCGACTGAGGAAATCAGGATATTGGATTGGCAGTTTTTCGAGAGTGTCTTTCATTTTAGAAGCTTGGATAGGTTACTGTATACGGTTTAGAGGTTCACTTTCCTTGACCAAGTGCCGTCGGATATTGGACCATAGTGCATCCTGTTTATCCGGAAATTAACCGTGTGCTTAGGTTGTGAAACTCTTACGTAGGATCCGTCATTGGACACATGCGGTAGGTGTTGGATACTATGATATTGTTGTTGCTAATGATGTTTCGTGCGATTCACAGAGTGACTTGATGTGTAGAATGCGGTGAAGCTGTTCGTAAACGCGTGTGTAGCATCTAAGCACGATTGGAGGGTGTTCAGTTCTGGGTAACACTGTGCTTGTGGAATCATGACCTTCCGCCGGGAATTTCTCCGGTTGTTTGATTGTTACCTTCAATGAAGAAAATGGGGATAGATATTCAACAGTCAGCAGGCTCTGGGATAGTAAGTTACAATGGTATTGTCAAATTATCTCCCACTGTGAATCATATATTACTCAATTGGCCACTTGTCACATACGGAGACAAATTGCTTTTGACTTCTTGGAAGCTGTTTATGTTTTTCTCAACTCATTGACTTTCAACTAGGAAATAACCCCCCTGTTCACCTGTTAAATTTTGTTCTACGCATCAGCATCAGCCGTTGCAATGGAACACTAGCTTGTGCTTTGGATGCGATTTCTCATGCAGTTTGGGACGTAGAATTATTCTACAGTCGTTTCGGACTTGCAGCTCATTTCATGAACTTGTATGAGACTGAAATCCTTGACCGTAGGATTGAACATGAAGTACGAGTAGGCGAAATTTGTACCGTTAATTCTTGGTCACCACTTTTTCCAGTCAACCGACTTCATCGAAAGGCTCTTTTCGCAAAACCAAGTGAATGGTGAAAACGAGCCAGGGAAAGTCAAAAAATGACTTGGTAGCGAAGTATGACAGCCATTACCTGCAAACTCAGCTGCTCTGGTCATTGCCATCCCCCTGTTTAGGGGATCCTGAGACGGGACACACCAATGCTTAGAGACATTGTTAGACATGGTCCTGTCGCACCCTCAGTGGCTCGTTTATTCACAGCTCCCGTCCCAATTTCCCCAATGAAAAATCTGCTGACAACTCTGCATTTACGCATCAATTATACCAGCTACAGCCTTCAGTGCGCAGCTATCTACCCCTTCTCCCCAAATCATGGGTGAATGAAATTGTGAAATTTAAAACCACTGTATGGCAGGTACGCCGCCTTCACAGCTAATAGTGATGATGACTCCCCAAAATTTCTCACACGATGTAGCGTACCTTTTCGATGGATGTCATGTGAGACACCGCAAAACCGGAAGATATTTTCCTTTTCTTGGTGACTCAGCTAAAATATGGAAGTAAACAGCAGTATTGACTCGAAATTCTTGGACCGTCCGTCGCTTTTCCTGTTATGCTCACAGATGCAGCTGTGTACAACACCAGGGGGCTGAAACCCCGGTTTGCTAGTAAAAGCTCTTGCGGACCCCTCCGTGCTTGGTTAGGTTGCCTGCAAGTCCCGGTGATTGTCACGAATAGGTTATTCGACCCGAATGTTGCGACTGCGCTTTGTTATAACCAAGGCAGCGGCGAAAAAGAAACAGACCGGTTCAGGCACACTCACTTATGATCCTTGCAGATTTACATGGTCCTAGAAGCCGAATTGTGTGACCAGAGTGAGAATAAACAAACTCCGCAAATGACCTGTTTCCACTGTATTCTGTACTGCCGATGGATGCTCTGTGAAAGAGATCCATCCGTTTTACCACATCCTTTAGTGAACTAAGTGATGATGTGGGCACCCAGCTATTCCTCCGAAAGAATAAGTAAATAATCAACTTCTGATGTTGACGAATCGACTGATGCCTGTCCTGAGGTGTCTAGCTTTCGCCGATATACAGAGTTAGATATGATTATGCACTGAACGACATACTTCGATTCACACAGCAGCCTTGGATTACTGTGTACAGTGATACAGTTTTCAGATTACCCGGTAGTCATCACGATGGGCTCTTGTAGAAGACTCGCTTCCTTTGCTGGTTTGTCTGGAAGGCATGTTTCTCGCCTTAGCTAATACATTTCGAACCAAATTCCTTCAGTGGGCCATTTATACAAATATGACGAATTGATTACTGCGCGAGACGTTGTTCATGGAACGTTTTGAGACCCTGTTGAGATGTCTAGCCATCAAGACATCTAAGACAACTAGAATGCCATTGGTTCAGTCTATCGGCTAGGGTGGTAATCAGATTTAAATCAATCCATGGCTGCAACATTTGAAGAAGCGGTTTTTCATTTGCGTAGGTCTTGTTTTTCTGCCCTGGTAACTATTGCTTTGCAACAGGTTTGCGGACAGTGATGCCATTTCGTTGCCGGCAACTATTTCCTCTCCTGTAACTTATAAAATAAATGCGTCTAGGAGGCTTAGACCGGTAATCTCACCGGTACACAAGTAAATAAATATGAAACTTAGTCGCATTGAACAGGAACATTCAAGACTACCTGTCCGCGCGCCCCGAAGTCTGAACGGCTTCAAAATGTCGCATTCTATTCTGTTCTACCTCACTGGTGAAGCGAACAAAGAGGAATCGTCGTTTACAAGCAGCGATATTTCAAGAAGACTATTAATAAGATGCAAGGATTTCTCCGCAAAATCTGGTGGAGAAATCAGTTCAGCTCAGGTTAAACGTCGTTGTTGATGGGATAGATGAAATTCAAAGCTTGAAACACGAGTTTCTCGCCATTTCATTGGTTAGATATTACCCCAGGCGTTTCGGCCACTCCTGTTCAGATTCGAACTGGTCGAGAATATCTGTCAACATTCTTCGTTTGGGTTAGGTTGCAGCTCACCTGGAACCCAGCTGAATCTCTCGTTCTTATTCGGAGAGCCCCAAGAGGGATGAAACCGGTCGTGGGCTTTCCATGAGTTTTCGGCAACCTTAGGAGTGGTGTATTATGTCCATGCAATGTATTGCGATTTCCCGAATATCGTTTCAGCTGAAGCCTGATGTAGCACATTCAGTTGAAGAAGAACTTCATAAACGAGGGGTTTATCTGGGTTCCAGGTGAGCCTCCCGTCAAAACAAAATCACTAGCAATCTTCCTGCGACCGTCTTTTCTAAATACCACGAAAATTTCCTCGTAGACTTTAGCAGTCGATTACTTTGAACTGGCTTCTTACGTCCCAACACACTACGACTGCTGGCCATCTGCTAACTGTCAGTAGCAAGAACCGTGGTCGTACTGAGTATGTAACCACGAAACACTTCGATTACAGCCACTGTCATAGACATTTGCTAACAAGCTAGAGTTTCTGTGTTCGTGTGGAGTTATTTGTTGCCGACCTGCGAAGAGCATCTTACGTAGCCACGGTATTCTAATAACACGTCGTAATTGACCTGAACAGAGCAATGTCGTTTTTGGGAATTGAAAGGTAACTCACTGCCTGGGTTAACTTGTGAGAGACACTGATTCCAGATTTACTTTGAATGATGTTACGTAACACTAATACACCTGTTCGAATTATTGTGTCCTTCGTTGACGAAAATGTAAAAGCAAGAGGCTTCTGGGATCGCACCATTTTTGTTTAGATTCTCAAATATCTCAATGCTCATCAGACTGACTGAAAGAAAACTGCAAAATTTGAATTCTGAATTCAAAATAAGCGACCTTGATTTATAATGATGTGTCCAGTGGGTAGGACTTGCTATTAGAACCATCTTGGACCGATATATATATATATATATATATATATATATATATACGTGTATATATATAGCCCAGAAGCGTCATTGTGTGAAGCAGTTTAACGGTTTTTAAAATCGGTTATGAAGAATAGTTAAAAAAGATCGTGAGGAACTCGATAGAGATAACCTGTTCGTTGACAACAGTTAAGCAAACCTGAGGTTGAAAGTCAGATTTGCACAGGTACTTTCGGTTTGATCAGTAAGAAGCATAAACTAAAAACGACTAGCTTACATCGCCTGTTCGTCCATGGTAGGTTGCACTGTCTGGGGATTCTCTGTATGGCTACCGTTGCGAATTTTAAATTGAACAACCTGGTTCCTGGAGGCGGCTCTACAGAAGAGTCAAGACTTGTTTAAAGATATCCTCAAGGACAAAGTTAAAAAGAAAATGGATCTCAGACATCCTCGAGGCACTCTGCTAGCTGAAGAAGTCAGAAGAAGCAGAAGTCTCCGCTTAGGTAGGCCACGAAGACATGCTATTTTAAAGAACCAGATCTTGTAAGGTAGGTCGATGTGCATGGTCCCGTCGTTCAGCGGAAGAGGTGCTATCGTTCGCCGGTGCATTCGTCCGAATGAACTGATAGCAGTGGATAAGCGCAACCTAGTGGCATCATCCGGCACATGCGCCTGTCAACAATTGTAACCAGTGCACAGTCTAGGTGGTTGTTCTGGTACCAGTGGTGGAATTAAACATATCCTCTATCGGTACGTGACATCAACTTGATCTATTCGGTTTAAATGCTTAGTGGTAAGCACAGGACGCCGGGTAGCATGATGATGACAGCGATTCCTGGGGCTCATGGTTTGAACCTCGTGACTATAAAAAATCGCTTCTCTGCACACATTTGTGGGACAGTCCCCGGTGTAACTTCCATGGGTATTCAAAGATAACCGAAGTGAAATTCATCTGAGCTCAAACATCCTGCATGTACTTAAAAGTCAGTCAGGTAGTATTAAAGCTGGCATTCAGTGGTCAGTGACTAGGGTAAAACCACAAATAATAAAGCCGTCTTGTATATATGATAATTAACCCCGCAGTATTCTGGTACCGCGCACATTTCACCATTGAACGCTATTCATTCCAAAATGCAACTCTGCCATCCTGGCTGAAGGCTATTCAAGTAACAGTCAGTACCGATACGGAGCCCTTGGGTCACCGGAGCAGGAAATATGATAGGTTGGTTGGTCACTTATGAACAGACAGTTCTAGGGCGTAACGACACTGGTGACACAAGTGGGGTTCAAATAAGAAAACTATTTACGTTGAAGCATTTTACTGAACAACCTAAAGCCGCCTGTGGTCCGATCTGTTTGATCACTGTAATCAGCAATGTGGAGTATACCCAAATTGCATGGAGAACTCACGGAAGTTCTCTGCGTGAATATGTTCATCCATTCACATGTTCGGATGACAGATAGTCGAAGTCGCGTAGTCGACACGTAGTGTCTAATTTTTGAAGGGATTTGATATGCCTCGGTGACGGGGCCGAAAAAGAAGGTTCACGTAAAAGTCTACAACTGGATCCCTCAGTTTAATAGCCTAAACCGCAAGACATCAGAGAGATGCATGTATGTCACACTCCAGTGGGTAGCCGGAGCCATAAAAGCAGTGCATACGCACTTTGGATGAAAGGTGGGCATTTGGATGCCCAGTACGTTCCAGGAACACGTGTGCCGGTGAGTTTCATGTACCGCTCTTTTTGAGGAAGCGGGTAACAGTCAGAGATCATCCGATCATCTGTGGTGCTGTCCATTCACCTATTATTATTCTGTTCCAGTAGATACAATCAGGTTTCAGTGACTGTTTTAGGTTCTAGTGCGCGTTAATCGGACTGCCGATCAGCTGATCTTCATCAAAAACTTAATTTAAGCAATCAATCAATTTATCAGTTATAAACCGTGTACCATAGGCACATTGGTTCCAGCTGCTACAGTTTCGATCACCCGAAAACGGGAATATGGAACGTACAACGAAGCCTTGGAGGCGAAGGTATGTTCGGTTTGTTCGGAAATTGAGTAGCTACGCATTGAAGGCTATAGCTTTGATGCACGAGCGCCACTGACTGCGCGATTAGGCCATTTCTGCCAGTTAAGTTAAGCCGAGAGGTCATGGGTCTGAAGCTTCTTAGAGTTTCATGAAATGTTCACTGCTAATGATTCCCAATAAGGATGTAACAGACTTAAAGTGCATCTCGGCTTTTCAGCCTATATTGCCCTCACGAAACCTCTATCGAATATTTTGGGTCAGTCTTGCTGACCTGATGCGATGCCGTAAATAAAGGTTCTCGATTCTTTAAGGAACCAAATGACCAGACCAGCACCCATCGTTTCGTGTTCGTACCGTTACTGCCTATATATGGCCTGTCACTCACTATTTGGCTTGTTCGCAGCTAACCTGTTATGTAGACGAAGGGTAGTTCTCCGAACACAACTTGGGGACGAGCCCGGTGGCATGGAGCTATGCCCCAGCTTGCATACTCTATCCGCTCGCATACAGAAAGTAACTAAAATACACCTGTCGAGAATACTTCTGATCAAGTTCCTCATAATACGGCATTCATAAAGGATCAAGGCCCATTTTACGCACAGTATGAAAGACTCATTTGCCTGAACCCATCCATCCCAGTAGGCCATGAGCGTTCTTGGTCGAATTCTGATGTGAACCGTGAGCGGATCCAGACATGAGCTTCATTTAACTCGGCAAAATGCATTATCTGGTAAGGTAAGATAGGGATATCGCCAGACGCTCATTCTAGCCAGTCTGCTTAATCCATAGGAGGAAGAACAGTCAAGGTTCTGGTATACGTATCGCCTATCCTCTCTGCTTCCAGAATAGCCATTTAAGTTTACCCATATGGGTAAAAAATTATGGATCCAACAGACTTGTCGGAAAAATATGTTTTAAATTTCAAGCTTATGTCTGCCATGTCGATGTTGAGTGTTGTTCACTGAAGGGTTGAGTTCAACAACCAGACGGATTGTGACCAAAGTGGGTGGATCGAATGTGAAGGCAATGTACTTTTGCACAAGCTGTTAGTATATTTATTGAAAAAGGGAACCGGGAAAATCAGCGAAAAGATGTTTGAGAAGACGGCAAGATGACTTCTAAGGAGCACATCTTATCAGATAAAGAGAATACTTAAGTTGGAAAGCGTCCTTATTTCCGGTATAACAATAGGAGTAGTTTAAAATCCACGAGAGATGTGGATGCAAATCTTGTTCACGAAAGGCTGAAGTCAGCAGAGTGACGCCAAATGAAAGCACGAAAGGGAAAAATAGGATTCAACCTCGAGGATTCATGTGGTTCAGAGTCTTACCAGTATGATCGCAGAGAGAAAGAACGTATTCCAATTGTATGCTATTGATTCTGAGAGCGGTTCTTGCAAGGGACAGATATCATTTGACGAGACCAGATAGAAAGCAGACTGAATACCTGTCTACATCCTTCCAGCTATTTTCGGATGACTGCCTGCTCGTGTATGGTGTTTACCTGAAGGAGTCATGGTTATTACGTACTATCACTCGTCTACTGGATGGTCCTATACACAATCAGGTGTTGAATCCTATTGAGAATCTGGGTAATCAGAGCAAGAAGGGTGTATGAATGTCAATGTAGCTTTAACATAATGGAAGACTTGCGAGCGTTAGTCTTGGAGAAGAGGTAAAAACCTAATCTAGACTTTCTTAAATGAGAAGCATGCCGAGATGATAAACTTCAACACACACTTTTACCACACTTTGTTTTGGGTCTACTAGCGTTTCGCATATGGGTGACACGCTCTACTGGATTCGTGCGTTTAATGTCAACAGTTAGAATGCGTTCAGCAATCACGTGGGCTTAGGTAGACACATTTCCGGTGGTGGGACCCTACTTTGCGAGTGGGGGAATATACTTAGGAACAATGTCTTTTTGGCTCTAGTATAAACATTCACTGCGCTTAGACTTGGCAGTCCCTTTAACCATTCTCTGAGTGTTTCGAAGGGCATATTGTTCGTGATGAGTCGATTCTACTGATTCAAATTCGAACGGGTCTACATATGCACTTAGGAAATGGATTCGGTCATCAGTAAATCATATCTAGTCACCATGTGCATCAAAATCCGCGAGTATTGAGGGAATTTTTGAAGATTTTAGGTTGGATTTCATCTCATAAGCGAAGTTAGTTTATACTGGAAAGCGGAGAAGCACTACACAAGGGTTACCTTCATTGCACTGCTTACCTATGATGAAGGAAAACAGAGTTGTCCTAATTGCACTCCAAGCACTTTACACCTCTGTCAGTTATTCACAAGATAGGATCAATCCTGAATAAAATGCCACTGGTGAACAAACCTGATTCAGCAAGTTCTCGTTCTTCCTCAGCCAGAAGGAGGGCATCAAGTTGTTCGTCAGTCAGAATTTCATCTCCCGACCAATTTAGGGACCATGGAGTTGTTTCTCTGTGTTCCTGGATAGACTTCATTTAAAGCAAACAAATAAAATCGTAAGTCTTTATGTGATGTATTTTATTCCATGTCGTCATTTCGATGAATTCCATGAGCATGCACGGAAAAGCTACTTATCGATCCTCATGGAAATTGAGGTTTTCGGCCTAGAACTGAGAAGTCCATAGCAGGATTTTAAAAATCGGACTTCTTAACCAGCGATGGTAATTATGAGTAACTAACGAATGTCTGCATCGGTACGCCACGTCTTCAAGAGAACAAACGAAAACCTGTTTGAGAGAGACAAGGACAATAGGACTATCTTTCTACTAACGGCATATATATATATATATTTATATATATTTATATGTTCGCGAGATAGGTGCTAGTGTAAACAAAGGGGCGAGTTTAGCGTAACGGCTCATTGGTCCTGGGATTTTCCTTTCAGGGCTAATGTCACATGTGGCATTAAAATGGAAACATAAAGATAGATGAAACTTTATGTTCGCTGCGATTACTTATGGGCCTCTATCAAGAGTGAATAAAATCATGCACTGGTTACCCGGAGCCTAAATGGTAGAGTTTCCACTCCCATGGTAAACGAAGTGTCCGGATTGGGTTTGAGACCACCGTCACCAACCTGTCTCATGATCGATGAAAAAGGCATTTGAGATGACTTATTGTTCCAAGCAAAGATTTCTGTCACACATTGCTCTTCTGACTTTCGGAAATGCTCATCGATACGCAGATGGCGTTCAGTTCTGCCTATATATTTGTCATCGCAGCTTCAGGTGAACTGATGTACAACATGTGAGACAGACCAGTTTTGTGAGTCTGTGAAGAACACTCCCCGAGCCAAAAAAACAAGAATTTGACCGGGCACATATCGACCCTTGAAATACATCATTCATAAGATGATCACCCTTGACTGTACCCACAAAGAACGCAACCACCGATTCACAGAGCGAGAACGTGTTTTCTGGTGTTGTTCTGTCCGGATGATCCGCCTGGTAAACGTTTGTAATCCACAGTGGACATTTGAGTGATATTCAGCTGCATTAAGGTAAAAAGTTTAACCGGTGTATGTGCGCAGCTGCTTGTTCTTTGCTTTTCGATCTAGCTGGTTTCCTTGTGTGAGTGTTCCGTCTGTATCACAGTCGAACTAATTTGACCTCATCCCAGTGTCTCATTTCTCATCACAGGAACGAACTGCACAAAAGCAGCTCTAGAATGTGATATTTCCGCTTCTTGTACTTTGTACTTCATACAGCTAAGGTTGAAATAGTTTGATTATCTGTTAACCCGCAGCAGCATAGAAGGTTGGTCGCAAAATTTCTTGTAGCAATATCCGTTTTTTCACCGACTCAATCAATCATGCGCACCATGTTTATCCGGTTGCTATACTTTACTGTTACCGGATCAGAATTGCAGAAGTTATGTTTGAAGAACGGGGTATACTATTTTATCGCCGGGTGAATACGGCGAGTAGTCGGAGTTTTTAAGTGTACATCTGTTAGGCATTGCGTTCATATATGGTGAAAGTCGTATCGTTTGCAGTTAATTGGTCATGTGACTGAAGTTCGAGAAACCCACCGATTGACCGCGAACTTGGAAAAACAATAAACTAATTGAGTGACTATGGCCGAACCGATGAACCCTAAGGAGTCCGAAAAAACTCAAACCTGTTTATAACTATCCCGCCAAAAACATAGTGCACTTGCCTAGTTCCTCAATCATCAGATCAAACACACCCAACACTATAAAAACAAACGCCTAACGACATAGTGTGTTAAAATTCATCCGCAGAAGAAGTTTCTCTGCGACATGGTTTCACATAAAATTGGTGTGGACTTGTATGTGACAGTCTGGTAGGAATCAAACTGTGGATATACGTGAGGAAGTGCGTTACCTCAAAGTGAAATCATTAGCGCCACGTGCATAAACGATCAGACACGAGACTAACTACATTGACTTCTTTGACACATGTTTAAATGGTTGCTTCTCGTAGTTAAAGGAATTAGGGATCACAGTCATACAACTTTGCCTGAAAACTTGGCCTAGTTGGGTCGCACAGCCTCGGAAGGTGAGAATGCGAAATTCTTGGGCAAATGTATCGTCGAACAACTTAGTTCTGGCATAGCGACATTATGCCTGAACACTTACCGGTTCACTGACTTCCTTTGTGATGCTATGACCTTGCATTATCAAAGTGGGCGAAGTCTTTACTCGTTGGCATGAAAGTCTTCGGGCTGCCAGCAGCTGAAAGGTTGATAAAGAAGAGAAATTCAAAATGTTTCAGCAGGAACATAACATAACATCTCACGTGGCATCTTAAGATAACCCGCAGACGGTTATGCGGTTTGGCTCACAGTTGCAGTGCAAACTGTAGTAAACAGGTCGTCTGCAGTTTGAGATGTCCGAGCAGCTGGAGGATCCCAGCCAGCTGCTTTGCAATTTGAGATTCTAGACATACAAGGTCATCCTCACACAAGATGCAGCAAAAGAACAGTAATTTTAATGGGTAGTTTGGACCCGGACTATCGGTCGTTTGCTCAAGCCTTCGTCCATTTTATCAACTATATATGAGAGGATGGGGTCACTGCGGTCTCAAAATTATCCAATCACCAAATCTGAAAGACGTGCGTAAAACAAGATGGACTTGTCTGCAGTACAACAATCCCGTCATAGCATATCAAATCTAACCGTACACACCCAGCATATTCGACTACGACCGCTCGGAAACATACTATGCAAACCGGATGACGAGCTTGAGGAAAAATCTCCTCGATCCAGACTCGAATTTGCAACCTAGAAAAAGAAGACTAAAGACCCGAAATCTCACCATTGGAAAAAAAGTTTACCCAGTTGGTCTTCAGTCCGTCTTTGGTGTACAAAATTGGAAACAAGACTGGTTCCCCACTTGTGCAGCTCTTATTTTGGATAGTTGGACACACGCAGAGGTGATGTCTGGTAGGCATTTAGCCGGACACAAACAATTCATGGACCATCTGAAGCCATACTTTCTACATCCAAGTAAAAAGTGAAGTGCGAGCAAATACCAAACAGGAGACGCAAGGTACAAGACCTTCTGTAATAACGCATTAGTCCAGTACCTGAACAACCCTTTGATGCAGTGAGTAAATTAAGCTTTGTTTACTCACCTTCTTACTTGCCGAAATGACTTGCTTACGTGCTCAGGTATTTACTTACGCAATGGGGTCTGACTCCGATTTTCCGAGGAGTCAGTTCCAGTGATATCTCGAATCGCCATAGCTACAGAAAGACAGCCTGAAACACAAATGATATAGTCGTCATTCCATCAACGTACGCTGTGCGACTGATGAAGACGCAGTCCATTGCCTACTCGTACTGTAGCGATGAATTCTGTTAATCTGTATTTCGGGCAACTCTACTTACAACGTTTATTTGGGACCAGATGGTTTCCTAATGTCAAGGTGGAGTAGAATATGTGATACGTACCAGGTGCAAAAGCAGCTCGAGATATTACCGAAAGCGAAACTTCCCCTATGCACATGTTCTGTAGCGATCTAGTTTTCGGCTGAAAATTTGGGTAACTGCTAGCTCAGCTTCACATGACAGGAAGAATAAAAAATACCTTCTTTTGCGTGAAATTTTGGTAGCAATCGGTAGATCTATTGTTACCAAACTTCTCCGAAAACGATGACTACTCAATCGGTTCCAAGCGTTTTTCAACTGATTAAAGAAATACCTTCTTCAAAGAGCCTCTTAGGTGGATATTTTTTTATAGAAGAATGAGAAATTGCTGGTTGGAAACACTTAATTTGAATCAGTTTTTGGCTATTCACTTTTCATTAGGAAAACTTCAGGGCGTTACAGGGGTGTATCCTTGATGGATGTTTCCTCTTGCGGATGGACATTAATTCAGACCGCCTCGAATTCCTACCGCAGTTGGTCAATGAATCTTTGGTTACCTGCTTATTTTTCAAAAACGTTTTGAGTGAACAAAGGAAAGTTGGCATATTTGCATACTTCTAAGTGGAACATATATGTAGCGTGTGAAAGTTAGCTACTTTCATCTGGACCGTTCTACATGATCAATTAGGTCAATAAAAATCAAATTATACACGCTTTGCCGGCGTTGAAGAGTGGTGAAACCAGCCGTCCAACCATTCGATCACTGAACGCATGAGTTTTTGGTCATCCTTCTTCTTCCGTATACGGCAAAAAGCAAATTCCTGAGGTATATTCTGAGGGGGCATGTTTCCGAAAGCAATAGGGGCTTGCTGCGGAAGATGATTAACAGTGTGAAAATGATTCCTGTTTACGGTTTTCTCATGACCAGCTACTGAGCCTCAGGTACGCTAAATGTTCGAAGGAATCCATACAGAATGAGGAGCAGCTTGCTTGTTTGCTGTATGAACGATGGCATGTGTGTATATCTGACATTGGCAGACGGAAGTTACGGTACACAGTATTTAAATGCTACTTCAATATCAATGACATACGCAGAATTTACACAAATCAAAGCACTTGTTTCGTGAAATTTAAAATGGGGTCACATATCAATCCAAAGCCGGCCGGGACACTCCGCCTTAAGCGTCGGTGTTGGTGGGGCGTGTAGAACGGAACTCTCTGAGAGATACAAACAACCCTAGCCTAGTGTGTGCTGGGCTTCCAGTCTCTGCAGTGAATTAATTTACCATACATAGGTCTCCGTTCAAAGCAGCTAAATCCTATTGACATCAGTATTTCTACTTTTGAAAGGACTCTAATGGACACGTTTAGGAAACAAGCTTCTTCGGAATTCTGGCAGTTTCTAGGCTATGCATCTAAAAAAGTAGCAAACCCGAAGTTCATCTGTCTGTTCATCACACACTACTAACATGTAGATAGTAGGGTTAGGTTGTTATTAGTGCATTTTCTCCTTACTGTACGAACGGTTCCACAGAGTCCAGTGTGTAACTGAGTCTATTACCCTGAGCGACTTTACCGAGAATTTATCTGTTGTGAGTAATTGAAAAACAGTCCGAAACTGCACCATATTTCCCGAAACCACGTCACCTCAAGCGGTTAGTTAGCTGGCTGCAAACTCGCGTCACAGTCAGCTGGATTTCAGATAGCTTTGTATTTCTTGCAATACAGTAGTAAAAGCTCGCTATTAGGTGACTGGCACGGGCGCCGTCCTTCAGTTTCTTTTGAGGGGGGAGGGTAAATGCCTAATTATAAGGAGATTCAAGATTGCTTCTACGAAAATATCTATTCGCTTTTTTCCTGGTTCTCTAGCCATGGAGATTGCGACGTGTCCAAAATAAGGGCCATCAAAGTGTCCGTATAGTTGGTCTGGCTAGGGGTTAACGTTTGAAATAAACGTCCACTGGTCGTGTCTGGCATGCCTGTATACTGGATCAAATACAGGTTCTCTTTCTACTTGCTCCAAAGACCGTATGTTTAGCAAGGAACAGCTATGAGAACTTGAGACATTGAAAAAATTGTTACTGATATGCATAGAAAGCGTTACAAGAAGCTGAAAAGGTTCATAGAACCTTGTCATCCTATATTTGGACAGAGGTGACTCAGTAAACCGTAAGTCGGGGAGGTGAATCGGAATCTTGTGCATTCAATCAGCTTTACCTTCGTTCGACGCAGAAAGCAAACCTCTAGTATTAAGGGTGAGATTTGGCATCTTTTTGTTCATTATTATTATTATTATTATCAAAGACAGCAACACCAGTGTTGACACTGATGCTTCACTGCTGTACAACCATAAAGTTCGTCTAACTTCATATATGTATATATGTATATATATTAGAAGCCCTAGGGTGAAAAGAAGAGAAAATGACTGGATGAGGGAGGGGACCCAGTGCTGGCCTATGTCAAGCACTCTGAGGTGCATACACCTCCAACCGCTCAATCAGACAATCTGGAAAGAAACTGACAGCGTGAACGCCACCGACATCGATTAGCCGCCATTTCTTGCAACGTCTCCAGCCAAGCACAGGCGGGGTCACGGGGACCCCATCCTGGAAGGCGTACAACGCCAACAACACCCAAACTCTTCGTGATCTCTTTCACGCCTTTCTGCCAAGTCATGCGCTGTCCACCTCGCGGTTTGCGCCATGCTGAAGGAGGCATAGACAACAACACTCGTCTCGGTAGACGGTGTTTCGGGATGCGTAATACATGACCGAGCCATCATTAGGATCATCCAGAATACCAGCAGGTCCGTGGTTATGAAGTGAATAAACTATACATTTGACAATCCAAAGGTTGGGGGCCATTAAAGTCCGATCAAAACGTGCGTGACTTGGCTCAAAGAAGTAGTAGTGTAAAAACAATCTGCAACCAGAAGAATTCGCCATCTGTTGAGCGCTCGTGTGTTTCTGAAGAAAAGACGAGAGCAGCTCTCCTCCCGTTAAGATATTTGATTCCTATTGGGTATCTTTTACTCATGGCATATTTTGTGAGTCTGAATGCCCTTACTATGTAATTTACTACCTCATTTGTTAGTTTGATATGCGGTTCTTATAGGTATACACGATCTACACATGCCGTCAAACCAAGTATTCGGGTTCTTCAAAGTCTACCGTGTTGAATAACATAGCAAATTTCACCTCACTACTAGTTTAATCATTCCACCCAATGAGTTTTCAACTGTTATTTGTAATTTGTCTTCCGATTACTTGTTTCTCATCAAGGATGGATGCTTGTTTGCTGACGACTTATAGTTTTACTACCATGCTGTGTAAATGTGCTGTGTGATGTTCACCACCCCTGTCAAACAGGAGTTTCTGTTTTACTGTTGTACTCCAATAACTCAGCTTAAGTAGACCTGATCCGATTGATACATTACTGTTTCTGTATGTATACGACGCACGTCGACCTCGTGGCATTTAGCCAACTGTTTCACTTTTCTCTCAAACTTTCATGTTAAAAAAGAGGCGTTTAAACACACACCTTTGCCCACTGATGAGTTGTTTACAAAAAATTTGGGACAATCGATAACGCCTGTCTCGAGAACGTGGTCCCCACGATCCTCATTGTAGTTCACTGGAGACGCTGTCGTTCTAACGCCAAATATTTTGTGCACTGACCTACGACACCAAGTGTTTCATGAAGTGGTGCTCTGGGGTTAAACTCAAGTAACAGTTTTCAGGTGGCTAAATCTTGCTGAACCAAGTAAGAAAAGTAATACAAATTTATATCATTTCTCAGGATTCAACTGTAAACACCTTAGAGGACAGTGACACTTTCCTTCGATACTGAGTCGAGAGCAAATCAAAGGTCTCAAATTACATGCTATTTGCTTTCCTGTCAGTAGCTTGATTCCGTTTGGAATCTGTTTCGAATTTACTGGTGTTCAACAAGGTATGCTCTAGTTTGACAGTGTGGTTCGTTTGTTTGGAATCGTAGCACCAGATTCCATGTTTGGTTTTAGAATATGCTTGTCAGAGTTATGCTTAATCCTCACAGAAAGTCTGCATGAACCTTTGTTAGTGCGTAAATCTGGTGCATCGCAACATTCTACAGGACACAACTTTTACTGCCGTTTTTCGTATGCGTGTTTTGCATCTGTCAGTTAGAGTGTTTGCTGAGTGTTTAAGCGAACGGCTTGCTACTCTGACGTTTACGATGACAAGAAATGAAGAGTAATTATTCCTTTCCAAGTGAAAAATATTCGAACTATGCATAACTTCAGAGACTTAGCAATCTGGCCAAATTTAGTTCAAAGAAATTAGTAGTACATAACTGTTGTTGCTGTGTATGTGTAATTTTCATTTATAGATTGATCGGACAGGGTTTTTGACGGCATACTCAAGCCATCATGGTAGGATTCACATAAACCAGACCTTTGAAAACCATGTTCCTCTGATGGAGGTCCATTGCTAGGTAAATAATGCACTCTAAATTTGCATCCACACATCTTCCACAAACACGTCAGCAGTTTAGATGGTTGTTACTGGCAACGGTAAAAACTCTTTGCTGCATAATGAATTTCGGTATTGGAGGTGGGTCTTACGCTCTTGAGGTTCAGGATGTCATCGATTTTATTATGGGGTAGCTATTCCAAAGACAGCACCATCACAATTTCCGTGGTCTTTCCAAATCCTAACATACCGCTTTGAATTCTGTATGCTCAGTTTGTACAACCAATGCACAAGGATTAACTCCAAGTGAACGGAGTTTGCGCACAATTTATCCGACGCAGTCAATCTGAGCAGTTTGTTAAACAACATACCAAATATAACTGCCACTAGGTGGGTTTCCCTGGATTAGATATCTGTGTTGTTCTCCTGGTTGACTATAATGGTACTCCGTCTCACATTTAGATTTTGCAATCAAGTGAAGTCAGTCTGTTCTTCAAAGCCAAGAGTGACTGTGTCGTTTTCTCATACTTGCTGAGAAACAACTAAACGTGTACTAACCATGGCACCAATGAGGACGAAACGTTTTCAAACAAAGTGCCAAGCTTGGCGAACAGACCGACTTTCAGCTGATCAGTAGCCAACATCGGTGCATATTTCACGAGTTTTCAGAAGGATTCGAACATTTAAGAGACATGAAATATCCAGCTGCGGGTGGCAGGACAGAAGTGCAATTCAATTAAGATACTATCTATCAGTCACCACCATCATCGGGCAGTTAACACCGTTGTTTACTGACTCCTTGAGTGAGAGATCCACGTAGAAAAACCTATGTGACCTGTGGAGTTATTTCCTTTTTGCAGGGATCAATATTGTGGAATCGTTTAGGTGATTTGGCAACCTCAAGTTTTACGAGTAAAGTCAACAACAAATGGTTCTATACACTGTCCAGCTGCAAGTTAGTTAGCCATTCGTGTGATACTTAGCGGGCGATCGGTTTGAATCTCCCTAGAGGTTCATGAAATACACGCTGCTGATGATTTTGAATAAAGATGAAATGTGTCTACATGCTTTTAAGCATTTTGGAATGGAATGGCTTCAAATACGATGTAAAATCCAAATTCTATGTAGCGAAATCTCTTGTTTACAAAGATTCTTACTTCCGGAAATGGGGCGACGTGTATGCAGTGCCTGTATTCACCCATATTCATCAGCACACATTGCGAACTTCAAGTTCACCGGTCAAAACTAAGCTTACTAACAACAGGTATCCTGTCATGTATTGAAAAAGCCGTTCAGGGGAAACCGGGTATCCAAATTATCCGTGCCATCAGGAAGGTTGCACATGTCAGCGGTGAACATATGTTTTCAGGCTAATTGGATTCCCATATTTCT
This sequence comes from Clonorchis sinensis, assembly GCA_003604175.2. Lineage (NCBI taxonomy): Eukaryota > Metazoa > Platyhelminthes > Trematoda > Opisthorchiida > Opisthorchiidae > Clonorchis > Clonorchis sinensis. The sequence goes on from CM030369.1 coordinate 25,017,516, forward strand.
GACAGTAATAATCATGAGAAAAGGGACCAGACGACACAAAATGCTTACATTCCGAGCAGCAATTAAAAGGCAAACACAGGGATTCTATTAGTATACAAGATGCAATTTTCAGCTTTGTGAAAACATCAATTACTCTTATGCACGTACTTGCTCCATTCTATCTCTTTAAAGACAAAAGCAGCGAAAGTAAGAAACATTTAATTTTTTCTTTTAGAGAACTGTTAACTTGTAGAATCGAGTAACTATTTGTAGACCAAATATTCATTTTTTTTAACGCTCTGTGCAACAAAACACCACAGACAATCCAGTTTCGGTGTAGTTGGTTTCCTCTGCGTGTTGAAACTAAAGTTTTTAAAGTGAAACTGTTAAATCAGCCCAATTTTGTCTAACAAGTAAACAAGTAGAAAAGATGGAGATCTATATAATCGCCAGTGAATGGGCAATGGCCAACAGAGCCACACCGTACAACCACGATTTGTCTGAAAACCTTGTTGTGATGAAAAGAATAAAAATGGATGAGGAAGAAACTGAGCGCAATCAGCCCAAGATGCCCACATATCCAAGATTCGCTCAAGCTGGCAAGAAGAACGCTACTGACATCGAGCCGCAGTCATATTTTGGAGCATCTCCAAGCAGGTGCAGTGAGAATCACATAGTCTCCATCCTGGAAGGCAAGTAGCACCGACAACACCCAAAAGTTCCATACACTCCTCCATTTCCCTCTGCCAGGTCAAAGGTTGACCACCTCTCTGCTTCCATCACTCTGAATTGGACACAAAAAACAGCACCCGCAAAATATGGTTCGGCATGCGCAGTACGTGGCCTAATCAGCTCAGCTTCTAGTGCTGGACGCATTCTTCAATGTAATTCCCCGTTGCACAACCAAACGCTTGATTTCTAACTGCCTCGTTACGGGTTAGCTGACACCAACTCACACAAACTGTAGTTTTGAAACAACAGTTGTCAAATACCCGAGGACGTTTCAGTTCCGCTGCTTGAACAGGCCATGTCTCACAGTCATACAACGAAACAACCCGCACTGTAGCCTGATACACACGTCCTTTGAGATTCAGGGATATACCGCTTTAACGCCATAGGTGTCTCAGATTACCAAGCGGGATTCATGCATTGTGGGCACTGCGTCAAGTGCTAGAACAACGCCATACGCACAAACCAACCACACTTCTAGTATTCATGAATTTCCAAGGCGCATTCGACTCAGTTGACTGGTTTGTTCTCCTTCACACGCTTGTCTATCGAACTATGCCCCGGAAGTTTGTGAACATACTGATTTCTCTGTATTTTCAGACTTCGGGACGTGCGAGAGTATACGGAGAGCTCTATGAAAGCTTCCGTACACAAAGTGGTGTCCGTCAGGCGTATCCACTCTCTCTATTTCTATTTAAGTTCTTAATCAATGAGATAATGAAACAAACGCTGGGAGGCCTTCAAAACTCCAGTGTTCAAATAACCTCGGACGAAAACCTTGTCGACCTGGAGTATGCAGACGAAACCGTTCTCGTCTTCGAAGAGAAGGGTGGATGACTTACCCAGTATAAAGTTGCCAAACATGGATACCCCCACGATAACTCAGTGGGTTGCGGAGACTAGCAGGCCTTCAAATTTCGGTTATTTCCAGCCTGATCGCAATTTAAATAATCTAGTACAGTTCTTCAAGTGGCTGCAGTTCTTGCACGGAATAACAACCACCACGGTTAGAACCAGTACACACCTTTCGACGGTTCAACCATTCCCATATCGATTTCAGCAGAACTCATTATTCGTCTCAATGCTGTTTCCACTATTAAAATACAATCATCTCACGTCACTGACTAAATAATTCAGAAGCGGCATAGAACTGAAGAGAATCAGAAGCACACAATTCCCCGGGTTGACCCGGGCCATACTTAGGTGGCACCCAATCTTCTGAATTTAACAAATTCCAGATAATAGTTTTTTTAGTCATCCAAGGTTCTGGCCATTTTCCCGTTATCTAGTAAATTCCACCAACTGCTTTAGAGAATTCAGCAGCTTCAGCAAACACCGGCTGCCTCCTGTGTTATGAAATGATTAAACCTAACCAACTGAGTGTCGCTCACAATGTTCAATACACAGTCTAGACATGGAGCACTAAACTCAAGCATGGTGACTGACATCCTTATATGGCAAGTTGCTGAGTCACAGAACTATTCCCTAGTTTTCAGAGGACGGTGTGTTTAAGAGCTCGAACTGAAGAGAGAAAACTGATGATTTTAGCCAACTCCAGTAGTAACAAAAAACGATGGACGCTAACTGTACAAACGAAGGCAGCCTGGCTCAACCTGAGGAAGCGGCCGTCAACGCTTCTGATGCATAATTCGTCCAAAGGAGGCTTCTAACGTTATCCGCGTAATCAAATTAATACTGCTCTCAACTAGCACGGAATTCATAATCAATCAAGGGGAGACGGAAATTTGCATGACATATTCCAACCTAGTCCCTTTGAGGTATCCTGATGATAAGAACTTCAAGCCTATGCTGGGTGTTATACCAGAAGACCACTAAATGCGCTGAAGTACACCAACTGTTATTCCATCAAGTGGAAGTATGCGCAATCAACAGGAAACTCAAATTCTCATGTTCGGCGTACGGTAGCGAATTGTGTAGCTCGTTTGTCACATAATTCGCGCTAGAGTTTCGTCCAAGGCCTGCTTTTTCCACATAATGCGCATTTTGATGTACTTTCAGTAGCCCAGAATCTTCCTTTGCCGATTGCCCAAAAAATCTCAAAGACGGTTTCTCAGGTTAAACACGTGACCAAAGCGGTCATGACTACCCCGAAACCCGAATTTCCGCCAGCGGTAAGTCAGTTATCCAGTCCAGGCTGATTTGCAACTCACGAGAATTCCTAGGACTTTCATTACAAATGATAGGAGGTTTATTCCATGCAACTGGCACACCTTGCCAAGTTAAAAAACATCAGTAATAATCGTGACCATGTAGGTGTGACAATAACTACAAGACCTGTAATGGGTATTATTCAGCAACCAGGGTTGTGTATAGAGAGACGAGAAAATTAAAATGAACTTTAATTTTAAGTCTGATTGAACCGTGACGTCAGTTTTGTGTCCCTTTATTATTTCTGCCTACCCATTTAAGCCGCCTCGACGAAACAAATAGTGCTAGGTAAAATATCAGGTGATATGCCTTAAAGGTCCCTGTGTGATGGCAGTGGCAGCGGAACACCAAAAGTGTCGTACGGCCTATGTTAACACGAACTCATCAGTCGAGCTTTATAGATGATGAATGTGTCTTGGCGTTACCTTGATGGCATGCGATTTTTATTTTAAGTTCCACAAAAACAAATAAAAATCGGTTCAATGACAAAATTCAAGCTGATTTCTTGCTGTCAATAGTTAAAGTGTATGTACAACGAGAAGGCTTTGGAAAAACTGGTTGTTCTTCATTCTGGTTGTTTTTGTCCCTGGTTCTGTGCGCTGTAGTACGATGGGTAAAACGACTGTACCAAAGTACCCATGGAGTTTTCAGTGACACTGTTGTACACTTCACGCTAAATACCATGCAATAATTTCAAGTGAATCGATCAAAGCACAAGGCAAAACTCACAATCTAATCACAAATTGACAAGACAGTGGCACACAGGAGATAACCAGCCAAATTTACTCAGATCAGTGAGTAAAAGGCCGTTGAGTAACAGTAAGCAAGGAGAAAATTGACCCGAACAAGAGAAGAGCAGGCGGACTTAAATATTGCGAATAGACCAGCAACTAGCCGGAATTGGCTGCGAAACACCAAACAAGCGTCCTTTTTTCAAAACATAACGACAAAGGTTACGATGCGAAGGCTGCATAAAAGCGTTCTTAGTAAAACCATGCAGAACGAGGCCAGAAAACAGACCTTGGTCCAACAAGTCACTTGGAAGTAGGACTGATAATTAACACACCAGCCTTAAAATGTACCAGTGGTACGAAACATCCTGTGAGAAAAACCGCGCAAGATAGCAAAGGGACTCCTGTATCGTGAAATGACCGTTCTTCATAGCTCAATCCCAAGAAGTGCGGTACTCAGCTCTTTAAAATTGTGCTCTTCTCGTCACTTTCTGTTAGGCTGCTTTTTAACAGTCCACTTAATTCATTAGCGAACACCAAAGCCCATGGATCATGCACTGGAGGGCAAAGTTTGTAGACTAGAGGAATGAACGTTACAACAACGGCTATACGAGTCTGGGCACTGCAAATTTTTGGGTATATCTGAACTTGACAGCAGCCCTCAGTTGGCTCATGAGTGATTCGCAAATATATATATATATATATATATACGTATATACATTCGCGATATATGTGTATATATTGTACAAACACAAATGGCGGAGAAGCAACTCCACGCCATACACGTTGTTGCTGTTGAATCCAGCTAATCAAGGTTGTTCGGGTGATGCAGGCAACACGCGGGTTTGGTCACGTTGGCGATGGGATAAAAAGGTCCTTGGGTGTATCCACAATTTTTGTCTCGTAAGTTTTTCCAGAGTGAATTTGGCGTGCTGCACTCTCCCATTGTGACACTGTTTAGGCTGAACTCAGCTCTTTTCTTATGTAATACAAACGTGGTTCTATCACTGTGTCATTTTGATAGGGCAAAATGGGATTTTATTGGATCCCTGTCGCGAATTCACTTGACAACGTACAATTTTCTTTAAATCATTCAGTTTGTCGTAAAACGTCATACAAGTGACGTATTTTTGCGCGTGCAGCATGATACCACCGCAACAAGTTTCAGTAAGATATGCTCACAACGTGGTATTTTGAAGAGATTCGGTTTGAAATGAGGGATTATTGAACCTAACTGCTGGTTCACTATATAGTCTGAGGCAGTCTAGAGTTTCAGGCGTTTTTCTTTTGTTCGAAAGTTTGCCGACCTCTTTAAAAGGCTTTCATTATTGGTTAGCATTACTCTAATGCGTGTAGTTTAAGCGATGATGATGTCTGTAGAAGATTCCGTTCATTCCTCAAAAACTTCATACTGCTGATTTGTTTTACTGTCTTTTGGTTTCCTTTTCAGGCGTCCCACGGCTACTGGTACTTTCCATTCCTCCGTAAACAGCTTTTGCTTTTGGTCAAGGAAAAAATACCTGTCATACCGCGTCATAGCTAGCCTCAAAATCTTAGGTTTTACTTTCTGACCATTTCCTGGGTAAGTATGATGAAAGACTTGAAGGTGTTTCCCCTGTTTTATTGTTACATAGGTTTCCAGTTACGGTATCAAAAAGTTTAGGTTCCTTCGCGTACAGCACCCTGGTATTTGGGCGTACAGCTGCAAGCGTACTGAAATAATTTGACTTTTTCGTATCACTTGAGTTAGTTTTATTTTGGCAAATATCTCAGTAGTTCACTCAAAACTTAAAGAGTTTGTCGTTAACATATTTGGGCTGGTTTCGATGAGTCGTCCATCCATTACCCCTGTACTCAGCAAGGTAACTACCCTTTTAATACTCTTTCTCTTAAAAGCACTCCGGTTTCATTTGGAACCAAACCGGCGTGGTTTTGTTCCTATGTGACTTTTGAAATTTCGGTTTAGTATAGTGGTCAAAGCCCACAGAAGAATGCAACATGGCGACGGAGTTATGTTTATGGGGCTTGCAGTGATCAAACAGACAAGCTTAGAAATGGCAGCAAAACCGGATTCTCTTACTAAGAGGCGATGAATGCGCAAAAGCACTGGACTGGAAAGGTTTTGAGTCGTTACTGTAAAAATCACAAGGCTGAAATCCTTTGATTGGAAGTGCAAATCAGAGAAAATGCTATTACTTGATCCGATTGGTGCTCATTAAGCCAAAAGCGCAGCATTGAGTCCAAAAGCTACTAATCGTTCAGCGTCGAATCCAGCGAATAGTTGGTTGCAGTCTATCTTTTTGTTTAAGATCATAAGATTAAATGTGCTTAGTCCGGGAAAGAGCGCAAAACAATGACCTCGTTGCCATAAAGAAACGCTTTTCTGATGTTCTTGTTGCCCTTAAAGAGTTTAAAGTATCCTGCCCAAACGTCATGGTTGACTAATGACCTTGTACATAATAAAAACGTCTTTCTTTTGGACGAATAAAAACTCGATCAAAAGCGACCAAAGAAACAACTGCCATACACCGCCACTAACGGATGCAATGACAAACTCTGCAAGCGGCACGGAACCTCGCGGGAAAAGATATGGTAAGGTTGCTGGCAACGGTTTCGCAGATAATGCATCAAGTAAGAAGGAGGGTATCTCATACAAGACATTTGGCTACCCGTGGGTAGTCCAGAACATGATGGACACCAGCAAAGTTGACCCTATGCGTATAACGAACAGGCAAACATAGAACTGCGCGGGTGAATCAGCAAACGACAGACAGACAACCATACAGTACATCATGTCTACTATCATCTGGAGTTTGCTAAATAAATGTGCTAAACAAAGAAACGAGACAATGTAGAAATAAGGCTACGCAAATCACACTACCAGGATGTGGTCTTAACAAGACTTTTATAGGTGGATGCTTGGGAGTTTTTGGCAATACGCGTTCAGCTGAAATAGAAGGAAGAGTCACTGTAGTGGCTTACAAACATGGACATTGCAAGGGCTTATGGTGCCGTGTCATACTAACCCCAAACAGATAGTAACGTGTAGGCGTTGTTTATATAACCCCAGGAAGCCACCCACAGCATCATTTTGGTGCGTCCGAGAAATTTTCTCAAGTTAGCACCTTCCTGGCAATGGTGAACTTCGGTGCATAATTGATTGAGTACATTTGTTTAATTTAGGAGCAAAGTACAGACAAAATATTCCATCACCAGCATCATCATAATCGTCGACAGCATGACATCAGTGTTCAACATTGATGCTTCCCTGCCATACAACCGTGATTTATTTGCAAGCCCTATTGTGAATAAAAAATAAAGACGGATCGAAAAGGGACTTTGTGCTAGCTTACTACAATCATTCTGGGGTGACTACACTTACAGACAGTCATCCAGGCAATCTGGGTGAAAGCTGGCAACAAGAACGCCACTGACCGATTAGCAGCCATATCTTGCAGCGTCTCCAACCAGGCGCAATGAGGATCACGCCGTCTCCATCCTGGAAGGCGAGTAACACCGACATCACCCAAACATTTCGTAATCTCTTTCATACCGCTCTGCCAGGTCAAGGGTCGGCCATGTCTGCTTCTGAGACTCTCAATTGGGCACCAAAAACCGCACTTCCCTTGGCGAATGATGGTTCGGAACACACAATACATGAACTAACCAACGGAGCTTTTGGTGGTTGATACGTTCTCTAGTAAAAGTCCCCGTTGCACAACCGAAAACGCACTTTCTGATTGTTTCGTTATGGACTCCCTGACACACGAGATAACGGTTATCGAAAACCTCACAAAGTCTCAGTTCCACCGCTCAAACAGGCCAAGCCTCACAGCCATGCAACAAAACGTCGCGTGCTGTAGCCTGGTACACACGTCCCTTGTGATTCGGGGATACACAACTTTGGCGCCATAGATTTTTCAAATCAGCACACGCGACACAGGCCTTGCAGATTCGTCCGTTGACCCCATCTGCCGCACTGAAATTAGAACTAATACAACTTCTAAGATGCACAAAATGTTCCACAATTTCGAGTGCCTCTCCCGGGCTTGTAAATGGTGTGTTTAAAAACCGCATGCCAAGGAGCATGACCTTACACTTTGTGGGTACAAGGTGCATACCAAAGGACGGGATGAATTTGGTCAGTTCATCCAGAAACACCTGCGCCTTTTCTCCGAAGACAAGAGCATTGTCCTCTGCATATTCTGGATCGACAAGGTTTTGTTCACAGGCCACTTTAACGCCGGTGTTTTGGAAACCCTTCGGCGTTTGTTTCATGATTTCAGTGACCTTAGAGTTAAACAGAAATGGAGTGTCCAAACTTGCCGGGCAAGTTTTGTGTAAGGAAGCTTTCGGAGATCTTGCCGTATACTCTTCTAAGTCCGAAAGTCCGAGAATACAAAGAGCTTATCATGTTTACGAAATTTCGGACATTTTTTGGTGGGCAAGTGTGCCAAGGACAGACCGGTCAACCGAGTCGAATGCTATAATTGTGGGTCGTTTGTGCGTACGGCGTTGTTCCAGCACATAACTGAGTCTAACGATTTGGTCAATTGAACCATTATCATCCCGGAATCCCGCCTGCTGCTCTCGTGTCAGTGTCTGACGAGCCACCGTAAGGCGACGAAGCACAAGTGACGCCAACCATCTCGTTACGTCCCTAGTCAAGCAAATCCCGCTGTGGTTACCACAATCATTAGAAGCCGCTTTTTTAAAAATTGGCACTATCACCGACCCTCTCCAGTTATCCAAGACAGAGTCGTTTTCTCAAATGCTAACAAACACATCAAACAAGCGCTTACTGAGAACTTCGCCCCCTCTTTGAACAATGCGGGTGGGAGGTCATCTGGACCAGAGGCTCGGTAGTGCTTGAGAGAACATATACAGTCATAAATCTCCAAGGACGTAAGTGTTCAACGTTCATCCTCCAAGGTTTTGCGTCGGTTATGGGCTATGCACAAATCAACTGAAATGCTCTTCGATCAATATCGGCTTTCTAGACTTCTTCCATTTCCTTAAGTTTTCGTGTCCACCGGATTTCACGGTCGGCTTGCACGCTCACTTTTACCTAACGTCTGATAATTCGTCGCATCCATTTTGTGTGTGGGACCAGCTGGGATATTTTTCCGAGACACAGACAGTATCACCGTTTGGTCTGATATCCAGTGCTTGAGTGCGCCTGATGGTGCCGGGCCACAGACAAAATTTTTAGTGCTATAGAGGTAGCAATCTCGTCCCAGTATGAGTTCACACTTGATGGTGGAGCGTTTAAAAGAGACTCTAGAAGGTGATTCTGGTACGTTCGCTTGACATCTGTATCTGACAGTCCTTTAGTTTCCAAGCAGTTTGTCCGCACCCTACCCGTCCCTGAAAAACGTAGGGAAAATCGATGTCGAACGAGCGCGTGGTCGTAATTCACAAATGTGTCCTAGAACGACCGGCAGTCAGTTATTGATCCGCACCATCGGTAACTGGTGGCAATGTGATCAAATTAGATTTGTGGCCGGCATGCCGTTGGAAGACACCATTTGGTTGGACGACTGCGGCTATTTCGGAAGTGACTGCATGTCCAGGAGCATGACCTTACACTTTTTGGGTGCAAAGTGCATACCAAAGGACGGGATGACTGTGATCAGTTCATCTAAAAACACCTGCGCCTTCTCCTCCTCGCCTATACCTCATCGCCTCAAGTTATGTTTCGCGCCGGCTGAGATATTTCTCCGAGATTTAAGCAGTGCCACCGTTCGGTCTGATATCCAGTGCTTGAATGCGCCTGGTGGTGCCGTGCCACGGGCAAAATTCCCAGCACTATGCAAAGATGTGGCAATCTCGTCCCAGTATGCGTTAACATCTGATGATGGAGCATTTGGAAGAGACTCTAGAAGACGATTCTGGTAAGTTCGTCTAACATCGGGATCTGCCACTCTCTCAGTTGCCAAGCGATTTGTCCACACCTTACGCGGTCCTGAAAGACGTAGGGAGAAGCGACTCGGGACGAGCGCGTGGTCGGTATCCACAAATGTGTTCCAAAACGACCGGCAGTCAGTTATTGATCCACGCCATCGGTAACTGATGGCAGTGTGGTCGATTTGAGTTTGTGGCTGGCGTGTCTTTGGAGGACGCCATGTGCCCATGCGACTTCGGCTATTTTGGAAGTTAGTTCTGTATAAAGACAGCCTGCGATCAGCACACAGCTGGAGCAATCGTTAACCCTTTTCGTACGTACCGAGTCCAATCTATGTTGATCTCCTAACTAAGTCACAGATACGCTAAGCCTACCAACTTGTGCATTAATATCTTTTGAGGTTTTAGCTCGCCGCAAAAAAGCATTGAAAGTGTTGTAAAACCTGTCTTTGACGGCGTTGGAGCTACAGTCAGTTGAGGCGTAAGCAAATACGATAAAGAGACATCGACCAATTTTTCTTTTGTGAGACTTGTTCACAGACGTTGCCAAACAAAACACACAAATGCAAACATCACCAGGTATCCAGTCCAACAAGGATATATTCACCCGATGAGTTAGAACAATACCTACCCCTGCACATACTGCCGCAGCAGTCTCTGGATCGCCAGAGGTGCACAGCAGGAAACGAGTGGAGAGGGATGGGACGGTTAGCGCAAACACTGTGTTTGCATCTTGAATTTTTGTTTCTAAAACACAGCACAAACCAGTACCAAGCAAGTCCAATGTGGGAGTAAGAGTGGCTTGTTGTTCTGCTTGCTTTAGAGTGCGGAGGTTGAAAGCAGCCAGAAAAAGTAGGCGTTGAGGCTTAAAAACTGGTTTTGAGATACCTGAATATGCTGGCACCATGTGACGTGCAGATGTTGCTTGCAAAATCGATGCAGGACAAACAGAGTTATCAGAACTTACTGCTGGACCCACAAGGGGAGTTTTTGCTGGGGTAGGGAGAGGGGGGAGGAAAAGTAAGTCAAAGAGAAAGAAGAGATACTTCAGCAGTACCGTGTTTCCGCTTACCCGCCCCGCTGTATGCAGCGAGTAAGGGAATCCGGCTGATGGCACCACGCGACGGTCGACGTAAAATGGGTTTATTGTTAGACGTAGTTACCATGGTTATGTGTGGGCTTGGGTACTATCAAGGGTCCTCAAACAAAGCCTTTGGCTCAAAAGCCTCACCGCAAGGCAGAGGTGATTAACGAGAAATGCGAATGCATTGCCATTTCTACCAAACAAGTTGCTACTTGTTCCAACTCTCAATCTTGAGGACCAGGAGAATGTGTCTGTCAGACCTGTAACCATTGATCAACCTGCTATGAGAGACTTTGTGAGTATCGCAGGGACACCTCCCAATATAGCTCACTGGGACGCCGAGGTGCGCAAACCGTCACACCACTATAAGGTCAAGTCTATTCGTCTTCCTTATTCTTTTCATATTCCATCACCTAAAAGAATAATCCACTCTTTAATAATCAAAAAGTTTCAGTAAGGACAAATCACGTTTGAGTGGCCACCTACTGGCTCTGGAACACTGGAGTAGTCTGACGGGGACTTGCCTTGAACAGATGTCATTCACGTTGAGTTTATGCTGGCCTTAGATATGTAGCCATCGCATCATCGCTAGGCAACCTGGCATCAACATTTATTCTACAAGTTAAGGGGTCTCTCTGAAACAGAAAATCGATCTTAGGGAAAAAGCTTCCCCAGCTTGCTACCAATGTCATCTCGAAGAGCAACATCACCCCAAATTTGCTGGAAACTTGCGGTCGGATATGGCCGGCTGACCAATTTACACAAAAAAAGCTGTCTCGTATGTATTTTACCAGATGACAGAGCAATTAGAGCAGCTTGGACTATAATATACGGTAATATCTACCTCCTGAGAAAGAGGGAAAACAGAGATGCAGTGGGGATTGAGAACTTTGTAACCGCCGTTTCCTCGTGGACAGTGTCCAATGAGGTCGTCGATTAACAGTGCATAAACTGTGGCAGGGTTTGCCAACGTACATAAAATCTTGGCGGGCTATTACACCCTGGAATTTGCCGTCGACTGACGTGACGAAAAAAGACTGTGCAAAATTCAAGGTCGAGTTGGGCAAACATCTGGAAATAATTTGGGGTTGTAAGGGTTCAAACGGGACACTCCATCGAATTCATTGACTCAGTACTGAGCGCTGAAATAACAATAGCAGAATACGAGTATCTCTAAATTCTCAACAATACATGAGAAAGAGGACTGTATGTTGCGTTCACTCGAGCCGCGAATTTGGCCGAGTAGACGACGCACTACTGAGCAAAATTTCATGTTTACTGACAAAGATGTGAGATTCACAATCAATCAACTTTAACTTTCGGCCAGGATCAGCCAGCTGACTAAACGGTCCTGTTCGATTTGCTAGGCTTTCTGGCAAGAAGGGGGACATTGATCCGGTATGGCAAAAGAGACTCCGCTTTGGCGCACCTTCAGGGCACTGCTACCTTAAGGCAGCAGCAATCGCCACCGGAAGGGGGTACAAAGGCGAGTGTCCTGACAAGTTAGACATATGTTCATCTACACAATAACACGGAAACAAGCATCATCTGCTGAACTTGACTCACTCTTTCTCGCTTTTCTTCAGCCCTTCTCAGTTTCTCCTCAATCATTTCAGTTGTCAGAACCGGAGGATTAGGTATAGGAGCTAGCCTCTGAAATCGTTTGGAGTAACTTCAAGATACAACATACAGCTGGTCTTCTCTGTTCATTTTTTTCGGATGTACTGTTTGGTTCATGAGAATCTCCAGAAGTGACACAGCCATCGGGTTTAATGTCAAAGACAACGTAAGTTTTTCCGTCTGTTTCTAGGTTCTCCAGTTTCTCCTCTTTGTCGTGTACATTATTGTTTTCGGCTACTTTGGTACCATTTCTAGACACAATGCAGCCCATATCTCCCCACTTTTAGCACAGATTACAAAAAGCCTAACTGACGGAGTCACGCCTACTCTAAAAACCTTTATATTACCGCAACAGTTGACACAATAGCAAAATGATTCGCTTAAACAATCAGATCGTGAAGTTCGTCCACCAGTTTGAGGCATGAGGCTCGTAGATTCAGTTCAACATAAATTCGGTGCAAAATTTCAGTTAAAGCAGCCGTAAACGTCATAAAACTTGTTCCCACCAATTGGTTGTGGTGGCCGAGCGGTCAGTGTCTTAACGGTAGCCTTAACTTTGTGTGCGGGAATAGGAAGCCGGTCTATCCGGGAATAGGATCAAGGAGCCGTCGACTGCATAAGTTGGACGTAAGTAGTGTGGAAAGCTGCCCTTTGTCAATTGTGGAATTGAAGGGGCTACTATTCAACGCCTCATGATATAGGCAGTAAACAAATCTTTTTCGTGTTTCCCTCGTGCAAATTTGTCGTTTGTTGAATTTTTCACTTACATCTGTCAGTTTGCACTCAGTTCCTGTGGGGCACTCAATCTCAATTATGGCCCAAACCAATACAGTTGCTCTCAACAGCTATCGATGGACCACAATAGATGTGGGCGAAATGGGTGTCCGTCGAATGTAAGACGGCGTAAGTGCCACGTGCAAGGCCTCGTGACACTTTAAATGGCCGGGTTACACGATGACCAGGTAAGGTAAGCTAGCTAACTCTCCTTACCCGTTTGTCTACGCCAGTTGCTTCAACCTTAAGGGTGCAACGCATTCCACAACTAAAAAGAGAGCCGTTAAAAACGAAGCAAGTTGCCCAGTGCTAAATCGGAAAGACCAATGTGAATATTCCGCTTTAATCGGGATAATCTACGCGAAACTGGCGCTTCTTTCTAAAGCCCTGGAGGACACAACCACACGCACAACACAACCAGCAACCAACGCGAAAGTGGCTACTAAACCTTCCTCCTTGAATGAGTACCTTGCGCTATCCATCCCGAATCCGCTGGCTGCAAACAAGTTCATCCAGCTTCTGATGCGAAAATAAACACCGCCACGGTGTCTCTAGCTGACAGGTGCATGAAGGGGAGCAGGCTGATCATCTGGGGATTGTTCTTCAGAAAAATCATGCCAACTAGGCACGCACAGCCGCCCGTTGATAGCGTTATCACAACACCTGGCCACGAATCGCTTAATAATAATACTGTTTATTCCCAACTAGTGGGTGGCATACCGATAGGCATGATCACAGATTGCTTGCGCCAGAAGGAAAGCAAGCGGACACATGGGCTTCTGGTCGCTCGCCCCCCGTCTGCCCTACAGAAGATATTGGAGCGGACTCTCAGCATCCAAAAGGCCTACCCAACGATCAGGTGTATGTCCGAGAATCGCCCGCTAGAGTCGCGAAAGGTGGACCGCAACAGCTCTAAAGGAGAAGTGCGAAACATGTTCCGCTTGGAGCCAGTTCAGCCGACCCCAAACTTATGGCCACACAGATGGTATTTATAACTCGTTGTGCTCTTTAATGCGCGCCGACGCAACCGGCCGCGACTCCAGATTGCAGTTTCTACAAAATCACCGCAGGCCCCTCGAAGACCAAAGGCAGCGATGCTGGGGAGGAGGAAAGCTTCACGAGGACGCAGAACCCAAAGTACATAGTGCTATCCTCGCTTATTTTCATAACAGACGATAACTGCGCACCAGTGAAATCCACATCCAAGTCACAACACACGATCTGGACTGGGTCAGACGTGCGGAGACAAGTGGCGAGCCCTACCGACAAATCAACCACAAGCTTTAGCTTCGACATCGAGGAATGTTGTGAGAACCCTACAACCACTGAGAACGTGAAGCTGCCAAATGCCAGCCCCACTCTGTCAAAAGCGACCTCTTCGACGGTGGACACAGTCGTCGCCCAAACCTCCGACATCCAAAGCGGCAAGCCTGACAACACCGAACCTGAAAAGCATTCGCGCATCTAGTCGGCCATGCTGATCGCGGGAGACTCGGTAGTTCACGCAAACACAAAAGACAGGTGGCCGCGGTCAAACAAATTACACAAACTTCGCAAAATCAAAAAGCTTTTGGCTAGCTCCAAGGCGAAGTCGTCTGCAAAAACGAGCCTCAAGGGAGCGCCACCTAAAGGAACACTTCTTGGTGCTGCCACTCAGTGCTCAGGGCCTAAAAAGGATACAGCGATTAAGCCGTGCTAAAATGCCCAAGAAACCCAACAGACGCATGTTGGCTACAAATCCTTGAGCAACAGCAATTCTAGTCGTCCAAAAGGCGGTATTGAACGAGCTACAAGTAGCAGGGTCAAAATTTTCGCCCATGGAGGGAAAAACTCCGTCCACCAAAGTTAAAAGCTCGCGTAAACCGGGCTCCCATGGAGCGGAAAACAAATCTGCAAATGAATAGCAACTCTTGGAACCACTAAGATGAGAAGCAGATAGGTACGGTACAGAGGTCCCTTCGGAGCCCTGCACTCAGGACATGAGCAAAGCAATTAAATGTGCTGCTCCCTCTGATAGAGCACGTCTCCCATCCTCCCTTCGGAAACAGCAAAAGCAGTGTTGAAATACATGTCCACAAACTGCTTCAACTTTTTCAACAAACTTCGCAATATTAAACAGTCAGCTTGCATTAAGCGGCCGTCCATAACTGCACATAAGGAAACCTGGTTCTCTGACACGGACATCTCAATACTTGGCTACACTATATTTTTAACCTAACTCGAAACGTGGGAGAGCTGGTGGGTTGTTTATATTTATATGGGGCCCTGTCCATTCCGACTGTCTCTCCAATCTCACTCCTGCACGTCACTGCTATGCACTGTGGATTCAATCCACGCTGCGAGGGAAAGATTCTCTTCTTCTCGCTGTGGTCTACCGTCGCATCTCGAGTCCTCCGGAGGATGACAGAATTCATCGGACAAAACCTTGAGTAACTCGTGCTGATCATTTGATGCCAGTCTATTTTCATGTTAAAAAACGCAAATGTCTACGGGATCTTTCTAATATGTACGTTGGGTCTTACGATGTATTTGTTTCTGAAGACGAATCGGAAATTTAATAGGTCAGTCTTAAATGAAAACAGCACAACGTCATGGATATGTTTGGACGGGTGCGAGAAATGTGCATTTTCTACTATAAGCTGCATAGTTTACAGGGGTTTAACGCTTATTGTCCCGCATAGGTCCGAAGTTGATTTCATTTGCTACTGGGCCAGAAACGTAGATTCGAAACCTCTATCGTGCGGACTTTTCAGGAATGCGCATCTTTCTTGAACAAGTTAAACTGGGACCAGCTTTAACGGAGGACCTATATAGGACCATTGTCCAGATACTTTACGAGGCTGACGCAATTTTGCCTCCCAAAAAACCAGCACGTAGTCGGATGGGCCGCAGGCCAACCAAGAGGATTTGACGCCTTCTGGAAAAGAGGTCTCAACTATTTTTCAAAAAGTTGAGTACATGTGACACGGAAGACGAGCTGATATTTCGTAAAACGTGGAACCGCTGTAAGGCAGAAATCCGCCAATGAAACATATGAAAACAAGCCACCATTCTAAATCTCGCCCAGAAAAATAGAAATGAACTGTTAACATACATTAGACTTTTCTCCGGCGCTGGTCTCCATTGGATTTCCGCAAGGCTATGTTTTGGCACCACTATTTTTTCTTATATACGCCAGTGGTCCTTCGGATGTTCTTGCAAGTCCATGTCTACTTTTTTCGGACCACATAAAATCCTGCAGTTCTAGTTCAAGTGCCCTCCAAATGGGTATAGACGCTACAAAGCAGTGAATGTTGGACTAGCACCTTCCTCTGATTGACGAAAAGTGCGTCCATGTGGCTTTCAGAGGAGACTCAGCAAACGCATTTGTAGCGCATGTGGAGAACGGACTAAAAGATAAGACAAGACAAAGATGGATGTCAAAATGGATTTGGGTATCTGGCTCTCTTCAAACATGTTCTTCTCACTCAGCCATGAGAACTAGGCTCAAAAGACATTCGCCTTACTACAGATGATTTGGCGCATCATCTCCCGTATTACTCACTACTCTATGGGGCCTACGTCAGACCGGTTCTCGAATACCACAACCAAGTTGAATATTCAGGGCATGCGAAGGACGTAGCCCTCAGTGAGCGTGTCCAGTGAGCTGCTACGAAAGTGGTTGCCAGCCTAAAATCCGTGGACTGTGTAACTCGTTTCAAGGTGCTTAATTGTCGATTCAGGATGAATCGGCTTCAAGAGTGTCCTCAACATCAGTTGATCACGAGTGGCGAGCACCTACCAGATCTGCTCAAATTTTGACTCACTGCTTGTTCCGGTGAAGTGGACAATTTGGTGACCAAGTTGTTGATTTTCAAGCTCAACGCGCACTCTTTCATTAGGCAAAATGTTTTTCATTTCGGGTAGTTGGTGCGTGAAATAATCTTTGCATGCGAATCCTCGCGCTGGAAAGCTTACTGCATCGCACTGGAAACTTAAAGAGAAGTGCTGTACTATTTTTTCACCTGTGCCTTTCAGCTGAACGACAGCCTACGAACGACAAGTGCAAAACCGACCCGGGAAAATTAGGCGGAAGCCTCGCTCCATTGTATCAATCCGTGAATCCGCGAGATGCAGGGTCTTTAAGTTATTTGGAGGTTAATGTATAATTCGGTTTAACAACCACAACCAGTGTTCAATGTCCTGTTGCGGAAGCCGATGTGAATTTCACTTTATTCTATCCGTTGAACTTGAGCTTGCGCTCTGTTGGACAGTTCCGCCCATATGCATGGCACCTGGACTTCTCACGGATAGACAGCGTTTTTTTATTGGCCGTAAAACTGATCGGATCCTGGTGGCAAGATTAGGGAATACAACTAAGTTTACTTGTGTCAAAATGACCGAAATAGGTATGTCTTTGCGCTAGTCAGAGCAAAAATGTTGCTGATGTACTTGAGGCATTCTTAGAACGCACAGTATTCAAGTGAAGACACATCTGGCCTAGAGAGCAGTTCTTGGTAGAAGCACTCCCGAAGTGCGGTGCTATTTTTGGTTGCTTAACGCTTACATTTTCTAGCCTATTAACGTCAAGTTTCGGTCAAGAAGATCCTACGATACTGCAGTATTCCATCAGAGGACGGGCAGCGATGAAATATGCCAGTGTGCAGCCGGATTGGTCCACGTTGGGAACAGTTCTAGATAATTGGGTAGCCCATCTGGCCGCTCCCCTAGAGGGTCGTGGGACCATCATAATGGCAGGAATTTTTGAAATCGTTGTATTGGATGAACATGGAGATAGGGGCGGTGTCATTTTTACGGGCAAGACGAAAGAGAAAGAGAGTGTTTTCGGTGGATGCGTGGGGCTCAAGAGAGCAATGGGAGGGAGTTGACTTTGGCCTAGGGTGCGCATACACTGACGACCTGCCCCGAATTATGAGGATCGCTGCTCCGTATATTTAGGATTTTAGCGTAATTAATGCCACACGGACAGGTAGGGCAATCTGTGATAGGACAACCGTTGACCCATAACTACGCTCCACTACGCTCCCTAACAACGCACTGATGATGTCACCTCGGTTGGTGGCAGATCGTTTGCAGTCAAATCGCCCAGCTCAGCAAACGAACCAACGACCACGGATATCACAATGTTGGTCAATAAAATTAGGAATGGCATGGTTCCATGTGTTAATATTTTGGAACTGCCCTGGAGATACGGGTCTGATGCGGAAGTAAGCCACCAAAAGGTGGTTTGAATGATCGCTGAAGCCTCTCAGATGGCGAATCCTTAGACTTCCAGATTTCCACTTTGGTAAAGTATGGGTTTGACCAGATGTTGTTAAAAAGGACAAAAAAATCAAAAAATGCACCAAGTACAGTTTCTTTTCTCAAGAGCTACGGTAAACTGGGATGGGTAAACTGGTAGTTTTGCAAGGCAAGACATCGAAGGGAGGGGACCATGTCTACCCAGGGGATGAGTTTATTGATAAGCAGACAAGTGAAGAAGGATTTGCTTAAGGTCTTTTTCCCATCATTTTGCACGGAATGCACGTGGGACTGTTGTGGGGCTTGTCGTAACCATTTGGGCCGTAGCGACTACCAGCTTTGTACATTGGCTGAGCAATGGCACGCCCCAAGGCCCAGGGGGATGCCGGAGAAGGGTAATGAGGAACACGAATGTTGCAATTGGAGGGCTCACACTTCAATAAAATTGGGAGATTTTGCAATCATTTCAAGACCATTCGGTGTCTGCGATGCGGTAGTTGGAAAGTAGTGGATGTCGGTGATGTGGTTTCAGAGGGCTGCGTGGACAATCTTAAGAGCCTGAGGTGCATCGTATGAAGTAAGTGGGGAGGCCGCCCGAGAGCCGTAGGAACCAGGGGGATAGGGGATACCGGAAAAAGCTGTTTCTGATAGGTCTTTACGTATGATGGGATTTGTGCACTTGTGGTAGTCTTCAAAGCTGGTCCCAGGATAGCTTGTCCACAGGTTTTGTTTTCGGTTTGGTAGCCTGCGTTTGCAGCTATGGGACTCTTTCTCTCTGGGCGGGTCTTGCTTAAGGCAGGGCGTTTGAACCCATTAAGGACATGGAAGACGATTTTATTCTCCAGGTCATTTGGGAAGAGATATTTTATGAGTGACCTGCTCACTGATTACAGGAGGTTGGATAAACAAAATGTATTCATCCGACGGCGACGGGGAGAAGCAGATAAAGCCGTAGAGCATCCCTCATGAGGGGTTCTGTAAACCAGGAAGTAACTCAAATTTTAGGTAGAAGATGATCTTACGGTGGCAGAAAGCTGCAGCGGAGTCGCAAACGCCACCAATTTTCGGTTATACGTCCAGCCAATTTCTGCGTGACCGTAGTTCATTTCTGGGGTGAACCAAGCTTCAGCCAAACTATGAGGTGTGGAAAAGTGTGAGATATAAGTTTACATACTTTGCTGTTTTTGTTTGCGGTGCCGGCATCGCTGGTCCAAATGCATTTCAGGCCAGTTTCATTGGTGGGTGCTTGACTCTGGGGGTGTTTTGTGTACCTGTTAGGTGATATGGGATGCCCAGCAGTGTAGGTAAAGTAGGGTCGAGGGCAGCAGCTTAATCATGTTTGGGTTTTGAGAGTAATTGTTAAGTGTATCTGAACAGGCCCTAGGCAGCTGTAACGAGTGCACTGGTGAATGCAGACAGAGAGTTGAGGAATGGGTGATTGAAGGAGGTGGGTATGTCGTTCGAGTTACGGCCGACAATAGAAGAGATGGTCTTGAACAGAAAGTCGACTTTGGGTGTTTATTGCCTAGCCAGAAATGCGACGGCTCCTCGATGCATCTGTCTCGTTTTCTTGGTCCACAGGATGTCTTTCATCGACTGAAAGGCTGTCGAAACCTACTCCGAAAGGCGATGACGGTGAGGGAAACACACACCAAAAACGATGCCATTTTATAGTACCTCTGGCTTAATTCTGTTGTGGCCGTAGCACCTATCCGCGGCTAATCACTCTTGACCAACAGCACAGAGTGGACATAAAATCGGAGGATTCAGTTACCACATAATGCTATCTCCTTGAATCGTTTCGAGCAACAGTCCCCTGCTGACTGCCTGCCTGATCTGCGTGTGTTATGTTTCCGACCCGGCTTTTTTACCAGTTTACTTGTACCTCGTCTCTCCAAGCCTGGTCCCATCCCTGAATCTCTCTGTTAACCGTATCTAATGTCTGGAGCTTTGTTTTACCTAGCTCTAATTAAGGTAATCCAAAACAAAGCCACAGTTTTGCACTCCTGAGAGCAAGGTCACATTACCTGATAATATGTACTACATGAACATTAAAGGGGTCGGTCTGATCATGAATGGGTGGAAGACTTGTTTGGCTCAACCGCCCAAACATTCACACACAACATTGCGGTACAGCTCTGCTTAACGTAACTGCTCACACTAACGTTGCTTCGTCGTTTAATCACAGTGCACATGTTCTAAACATTTCCATTCTGCTTCCTTGACCAAATGGTAGCTGCGGTTTAATATGCCTTTTCCTCGATTTGTTCGTTCCAACGGCTGTTAGCTGTCTGCTTGTTCAAACTCACTGCGCTGTTTTACTGACCTGACTTTCACCCTAACCGGCTAAAATATCTGGTAGCTGGAATTACTTGATAATGGTACCGCGACTTCTATGCCCAGTCTGATTGCTTGCCCGTTGATCACCATACCTGCACTAGTTCCCGACCAAGCGGGTTACACGCAACCACAAGATCGCCTCGGTCGGCTGAATTTGTGCCAGAACCCCAATGTGCTAGCCACCATATTGTACTATCTGCTCGTACCATCCATAAATCCAAAATGCTTCCCATGGTAATATCAAGGGGTCAGTACACCGGTCACCGTTCAGTCAATACAGCGTGTGCTGACTAGTATAAAACAGCCTACCAAACTTACTAGCTGCGGGGAACTCCTTGGCTTTGTCTGGCAGGTGCCTTCTGCAACGTCAGGAACCTTTCCTACATAGGTCGCGAATGGCAGCTCCATTTTGAGTTTGCGCGGACAAAGACGATATAATTATTGTTCATGTGTTCTTTTGAAATATTTTCTGGTCCAATTAAAGAAAAAACATTTTAAGAGATCAACTTCTCCTGAAAATCTTCCACCGTCTACACGGAGACGATGCTGAGCAATGGTAGCCAGTAAAAGTATAAATCCCGCGCCGAAAGTAGACTTTGAGTACGCTCGAATAAATTTTAGCAAAACTGCTACTGTCTGGGTAGATATTACGGTTTCGATCAAATATCGTCTAACTGTAAAACATTATGTAAAAGTTCCCTTGATTTAAATTATGGTTTCGGAGAGATTTGGTGTGTACGATAAGGATCGCCGCCTCAGCAATGTTTTTCACTTTTAGTTGGAATCGGCCGGCTTGATATCTGAAATACTGGTACCTCTCCGGCCTTGTTCTTCTGGTCTTTGTTTCCCGCAATTTAATATTCCCTATCATGTGACAGGTAAGACCTCTTGGTATCGCCTTTCTCCCGTCGTGTTGATACACGCCATCCGCGAATTGTTACGGTAGGAGTTTTGCTCCCTACAAGCTGGAAAGTAAACCTCTTGGCTGTGTTTCACTAATCCAGCGTCCACAATGTTTAGATCCATTTGCGTTGGGCGATGCTATTTTTATGGCTGGCCCTGCTTCTACGCGGTGCTAAACACCTGTTAGTGACGTCGGTCGTGTCATTATTCTCACTGTACCATTATGCTCATTCCGAAGGTATGCCACCCACTAAATACGAATAAACATGATTATTATTATTGTCTCGGCTGGACGGGTCGAATCGGATGGTAACAACTCCAAGTTGGTCGGCGACTAGATGGTGGTTTCTTCGGCTGGCGAGACTAAAGTGACGAGCGGTAAGCGGGTGGCGGCAGGGTCTTCGAGGGATACTTGGCTTCAGGGTATGAGGTTCAGCTAAGGATGGAGGTAGAGGGCGGGGTGAACAGGGCTTGGCAGCGTACGAGCGTACGAGACACCGGGACAGAAAGGTTGGCTGCCCGTCTGTATGAGTTAGCTTGAACACAGATGGCAGCCCGGGTCACACGCATTTTAAGCTGACTGGTTGCTGCGGCAGCAAGGCTAACTGGGAGGGCAATGAAAATTTCCCCCATCCGAAAGTTTCGCATGGTATCAATACCTACCCTGTCCAACAAATTAGTGACGGTATATCTTAATATTCTCCAGTATGACGATAATTTCGGGAAGAGGAAGCCAGTCGAGAGACACTAGGTATAGGATGGTGTGTGGGTCAACGTCAAATCTAGTATTGGGGAGTGGAATATGGCAGAATATGGAGAGCAATATAATAGAGGGCGAGCGGGCGGGTTCGTGCTGTACTTGCAGATAGACTTTGGTTATACAAAACATGCGTCGGAATGGTTCCGAAAGCATCTGATATAAACACGGTTGAACATTGAAACATTAAGGTCTTTCTTACCTTACAGGCTTCAGTTTAGATGGCTACAAAACTGGGGTCATCATGGCGTTCTCACAAAGATAGGACCATTGTCTTCGTCTTGTACATTAAAAATTCATCCATGATCGAAAGGTACTTGCTTCAACCTGTTGGTGCATCTGTATGGGCAGAATTAGGCTTGCTCTCATTCTGTATCAGTTGCCAGCAGCCAATGAACAATTTGTGATAGCTCTTTATAAATTTCTCGCAAATAAAATACGTCATTACTGCATCTGTGTAGTCCACTTCTCTTCTACAGCCTATACGATTGCTAAGACAGTTTGCGACGCCTATGATCCTTTGGCACTGTAAGGAGGAATTTCGGCGTCATACAGAAATTCAAAGGACTGACACATTATACCATTACATCATTCTAATGCGGTTCCAGTGACCCTTGTCTCCGTATTATGCTCGGGCCGGCCGAAAGATTTCAACAAACGTCCGTAGGTGTGTCCAACAAACTTATTGTTCAGGATACTTCTCAAAGCTACGGGTTTACGAACAGAAGCGCATCCGCCTAAACCACCCATTTTATCCGTACTGACTGCCGGCTAACCGTACAAAATTCATATAGGCCTGCCAATATATGGGCTGATTGTACGAAATGTGGATAACTTAGTTCTTTAGGAGTCTCGGCCGACGCGGTTAAACACACAAATTCTGGGTCAAATAACTACTCCCGCAGATTATGTCTAAAATAAACGCTTTGAATGTATCCACAAAAATCCATGCGAACGCGAACACTGCACAAATTTTATTGCCCTTGAGACAAAGTGTAGATATACGTACCGTCCCTTGAAACAAGCAAGCCATAATAATGTTCCGTTCTGAATCCGGCCGCAGTGCTTTCTCTCCTCTATCCTCATCATACAAAAATTGTAAACCTAGATATCTGTCTGTTCTGCTTGCACATTTTGTTACCACTGAGCACCTTCCCCCCTTTCGTATATTTTGGTCGGCTAGTATTCACCATACGTTTCAGATGCGCAGGACCTCGGGACACTCGCTGGACACAGTAACACTCAAACGCAAACTGAAAAATCTCTTACGGTAGACTCACTTGTTTTGTGACTATCGCCGTCAACAGATTCTAGTTAACATTCCCGTACAGAATTTCGAGTAATCATTTGAGTCAAGCGGTAACAGACTCGGTGTTACTAGCCAAGAAACCGATGAAGCTGCAACGCATCTTTTGCATATGCCATCACTGCTGTAGGCACGGATGATTTTTCCATCCGTCAGAGATCACTAGTATAAGAATAGCACCCTATCAACCAACTCAAATCATTATTTCTTTGTCAACATCTGGAGCTAAGCAGGTCAATGATTGTTCATCAAAAACGGGGACGTTGTAATCGTGATCAGGAAGCATCGCGCACATCACATATGATTCAGTGCATCCATTTCCTTGGTTAATACATTTGTAAAATTTGTACTGATACTGTTTACGAATGAACACATGATTTTAATAAGGATTTCTAGAATTCTGCTTATACAACAACAAGGAGTAAGAAGAAATCTGCACAATTATTTCCAAATTCGCATAGATGTTTTGTTAATACTTACTCATGAACTTGCCGTGAGCCCTTCTTGTAGGTGCATATTTCAGCGGAACTAGCCTGAGAAAGTTGCTTTTTACCAGGCAGATAGCTCTCTTCTCCGAACTAGCGGATTTATTACGGGTGCACTGAAAAACAAAAAAGCATCAATTGGACCGATCTCTACCAGCGGATTTATTACGGGTGCACTGAAAAGCAAAAAAGCATCAATTGGACCGATCTCCACCAGCTATGGAATCACGTGGTGCTGTAGCAGGTGCCTGCGTACTGAAGCCATTGGGTAGCTGTACACTAATGACTGTGCGATCAGGTCGTGTTATCCAGAACAAATATTCCTGTAGTTTTAGCCTCAGTATACCAGCTAAGATGCTAACCTTAGTCTTAGGTTTGACACGATAATGTGTGACTTATATCTGGCGTAGTACTTGGCAGTGCCAAACTTCACTGTTCAGATATATACGGGCTTGTCGGATAACAGGCTTAGATGCGAGTCACTTTGTTATAAAAACCAGGACCAAAGACTACAAGCGCTCCCTATTTTCCCACAGCCATTGTTGCACCTGATATAGATGGGATGCAGATCCGAATTTAGCGCTCCTGTTCTATGTTGCAGTGCACATTTCTGAGTGTTACAATTCTGGAGAGTATTTCGTAGTCACCCTTCGAAACCGTAGTCTACTTCATGGATAGCCCCACGTGAAAAGAGTTCGTCGGTAGGAATGACCCACCTTAACCATATGCCATCCCAGTTTAAAAATCTTACACCAAAAGTTCCGGAAGCTTCCTCCTAGTCACAGGCCGCCGAACAAGCATGCAACCACAATGATACCGCCACCGTACTATACATACACCGGTAACAACATCGCCGTCTGGACTAGGTCGCCCAGTGCTGAAACCCGGTGCGAGATGCTGAAGCAAGATATCCTTTCATTTCCATTCTCGTTGCTGAATTGGAAACAACCTAGAGAAGACCCTAGTCGTCCAGTGGTCTGCAATTACATTCTCTCACCACTTTTCCTCTCCAAAACTGCCTCTCACTTCTCTCGTCGTTATTTGCATTACAGAGATTACCGCAGTTAACTTTCGTTTAAATACACAATGTTACGATTAAGATTTTTTGTCTGACGACAAAACAGCCATTTCCTATAGACTTATTTCTAGGCCCTTCTCAGTAATATATGTTCACATTAACCCGCTTGAATCCTCCTAACCAGCGGTCAACCAGCAAGCAATTCCTTCTGCTTACTTGCGAGTAGCTTAGAGTTTCAGCATAACTGAAAGTACATCGATTCCACGTAAAGAAATTTGTACTCCGTATGGGCATCGTTTAGCTGGATATCGGTGCAATCATACAGTATTATATTCAAAATGTCGATAATCATACTCCACGCCTAAAATATCATACTACTCACTCCGAGAGACAAGTAGCAAAAATATATGGTGAAATTTCTTCCGGCTATTGAGATGTTAGATGACCTAGATCTATGCAAGTGATAGGAGTGGATGAACTACCCAGCCAACCGGGCGATAACGAGATCTTATAGGTTGATGAGGGAACGTTAGCACGTCTCTTAATCAGCCGGGTGAACAGAACAACTGATCAGTAAATCACCCGAGTTAGGAACGCTTCGGTAGATTCACGGAATTCTTGTAAAAATGTGTTGTACCGGGGAATTTTTATTATCATTATAGCACTCCATTTTGGAGATCCCAGAAGCTTTATCCATGGAGATGTTTTAAGCGAGACAGTGACCAATGTTCACAGTAGCGTATGGAGTGAAGAACCTCAGTTTTTTATCCTAGGTTTTTAGCGGTTTCCTTGGGGTTGGTCCAGAATTCTCCACTTCACCTGAGCCGAATTTGGTAATTCGCGCAAAGTAGCGCGAAATAGCAGGCCTATATGCTGTTCGTCAGTCTAGATCGCACATAACCGGTGATTTATGCAATTTTGCTGAACAAAAGTAAGAACCAGAAAACAAGACGACTTACTGTAAAGGCGTATTGCTATAAAATATCGAAGACAATGTTGATAATTGCGACCCCGAGAATTAATGAGTTACCTTGAGATGCTTCGTCCTGTCCTTTAGCTTCATTACCTGCCTCGGTAAACTGTTCCAGCCGTAAACTGTTCCAACCAGGGGTGCAGTGTGCGTAGCAAAAGCCAAATTATCAGGCACGTCAAATCATGCCTTGTCGAAAAGGATGAATCTACACGATTAATTAGTGTACCAGGTTTGTTTGTGACATAAGCTGTTTGTAGTAATTGTCTTTTGAGAAACCGAGTCAGCGACATGGGACATTTCCAATAATGAATCTCCTTCCTGAAGAGTACGCCTTCAATTCAAGAAATCGGATAATGTGATCTCTTCGGTTCTAGTAAGTTTTGTATGCCAGTGGAAAAACGTACGTAGCTGTCAAGCCGTTTTCTCGGCCGGAGTATTTCCTCGAGGAGACTTTTCTCCTGAAAGATTACTCTACTTAGTATTTGATCGAGCAACTAATAGATGGGAGAAAATGAACAAGCAGCCGAATTCGGGTAGCTCCCAGTGAGTTCAGAATACCAATCAACAAAGCGGGTGTGTCAGCTGGGCACGGATTTCTAAAATGCGGTGGGCTGAAGTGCTCCCCAAAAAGATTTAATGCAGCTCTCCTTTTGAGAGCAGAAACCAGAAAACAAAATATCTCCGTCGATTGTACACTTTTAGCAGCACGAACTTCTCTGTAGTACACTGTTTCCTCCGTTCAGCTGTAGCACCCTTTCGGTGCCTGACTGCCATGTCACCAGAAGGAAGCAGGAGGGCTGGGGAAAAAAGACCCAGAGAGGAAAAAGATACTTTTCCGGGTTGTTTAAACGGCTGATTCACTCACTTACAAGAAACAGTGCAACGCACCTGCCTTACGTCACTGGCTTGTACTCACCAGTTGACTGACGCTTCCGACGTCTTCAACGGTCATTAACACAACCGCTGGGATATTCCACAATAGGCTCGTTTTCGTGGTTGGCCGTGTCCCGGCTGAGCCATTTCTATCCGCTGTTGGTAAACCGACTGGACAACTTGAAAAGATGTTATACGATAAATAATAAATTGGAATTTATCTAGCTTCTGATAAGTGCCCTTGCTTTTTATTAAGTAAGAATATCTCTATGATAGATTGTGTTATTTTGTGTTAAATATTTGAGTTTCCCATGGATCAGACAAGACAGTTCATCGGTCGATACAACTTCGCTAATGGGTATTTGCTACATTAGGACGAAAAGTAAATTACGGATTTTCAGATTGGCCAGTGTTGTCAAGGTTCTAGTCAGGAGGGAGATATTGCTTTTTTCTTCAAATTAGATTTACTATGACAATCTGAATGGTGACTTATCGTTGAGAAAGCCATGGTTCAGGATGGTTCGGAGTCAAGGAAATAGCAAACTCCCACTTGAGCAACAAGATCACTATACTGCACTTCAGCGTTTTGGAACAAAGTTAAAGAAACTTTCAGTGATTAGTCTCTATTCCAAGGATAAAAGGATTGGCTGGGTGGCCTTTTTTCTGCACTTGGTTGCATGTAGGTGTCATACATATTGCTGCCCTGTGTGTTCCTTCGACTCAGGTGCATTACAAGCATCCAATGTTTTTTTCAAACAAGTTGTACATACAAAAAACTTGAATATCAACTTTCTATGTAAACACTATCTCCTCTAGCTGATACGATAGTCAGATACGGCCCAAAACTTAACTAATATAGCTCTGGTTCCTTTTTAGTGCGCCATGTTTATGAAACTACAGGTAAAACTGAGGGCTGAAATACTCTAGGGTGCTTCAAAGTGGGGCATTCGCTGTGCGACTGAATTAAGAGCTTTTTGACCAGATACCTCCTTCCGTTGGCCCAGTATTATACCAAATGTAACGTTTAGTCACTCATTTGGGCTAACACCACTGCGCTGCGACTGCTGGTCAATCCTTAATCTCCTGAATCAAAAGCCACATAAACCAAAACCGTCGATTGCTCCTTAAATCAAAGAGGGATCACATCTCAACATTAATTTGGGCTGTAAATCAGAGAGCTGCAAGATCGGATATAAATCGTCGAATGCAGCAAAGGGCACCAGTTGGTCATTGGGCAAGTAAAATACTGTACGTATATTGAAGAGTTTTTCATAGAATTGAATGACAACAGCTATACCAGTGAGTTTGCTTCGTGCGCGCCGTTCAACGATACTCAGTGTTCACACTCAGAAGTGGCTTGGCTGTATCGAAGAAACTGAAATGCTGGAACGATGGATAGCAAGCTTGTTATGAACACGTGGTATCTAAACTGCCTGCGGTTGTTGTGGTTTGTGAATACTTACCGAAACAAAACTAGGTTACAATGCATAGCACCCGTATCATTTTGCTGGTTTCTCAGGCTGGATGACCTGCTAGGTTGTTTTGTTTTTGCGTTTGTCCCAAGAATTTGCCAAATGCACTGAGAAAAAGTCAGTTTCGTACGCTTTTGCGTTATCCGGAGCTAGAGTTGACCCTTCGACCGATTGTGTTATGCTGAAGAATGAACTGCATACCATGAATCGTACTGCTTACTGGTCCTCACACCAAACCACAATTCACGCAGATTAGACAAGCGTAAAATTTGTGGCGATCAAATATTCATTCAGGATGGTAAAAGCACCGACAGTTTCGACGATTAGTGGCTACCTTAGAGCAACAAGACAATGAACATGAATATTTTGAATTGTGGGGTGAATCTTTAAGCGAGTAAAGCATTGCGAAATTTTTGTACAGTACTCTAACCAGTCGGATTCAATGATACAGTTATTTCGCAAGGACTGCTTTCGCCGCTAGCTTAATCCTTTACAGGAACGCACCTACTAGGATTGAGTGCTTCAAGAATGAATCGGTCTCAGAAATATTTACACATTAGGAAACAGAGTGCTATCCTCTACAAGGAGTGCTTTGTAAACCATTTTTGTTTCCCATTTCAAGAGAGCGAAAGCTGAAGCGTTTGGTCACTCGGCAGATGGTATGACAAATGGATAACGGAGAACGATTTTGTCGTGGAACTATGTGTTCTGAATGACACTAACTGACACTGGGATAATAACATCAGTGTCCAGATACTGGATAAGAAGATCGTCTACGAAAGACTAACAATGGACAAAGTCAGAATGGCAGGTAAACTATTCAGACACTTAAAAAACTGTGAATGCTTTCATCCAAAATACGAGTGGCATAGGCAATGTCTTACTTCAATAAATTCGAATCTCCATCCATTCATTAGGTGGCAAAAGACCCTACAGAGCCTTAGGCTGTAATCAGTGAAAACGAACAACAAAGGACAAGCGAACGGTTTAATTCTTTATTCTTGTAACTGGTTATTCACTCGTGACATGACGTGTTCAATCATCATCAATTTTTTTTCAGGCTTCATAAATCGCTCGTCAGACTATGTTTAGTGTCACTTAACGTCAGCTATGGTTTTTTGTGAGAGTTAATGAACGTTATTCAAAAGTTAGGGTGATTCGCATTCTATGCGCCTAACTGATTTGCTCATGCTAAGTTCTACCCGTGTCGTATGTAGTTCGATTGGTAAAACTGCGTGAAACAATTCCATCTCGCAATCCATGTATTCACTCTGTGCTATTAAAACAGAACGGTATGACGTGGATCAGTTAGTCGACTGAAGTCGCCGATGTCATTGTGTTTTTTTCTGCGTATCTAGACATAACAGTTATTAAAGAGCTAGGACACAAACTGCAGCAGTGTTCGTGAATAGTGAAGGGTATATTATACGTGACGCAGTAGAACTGGGGCCTATGTATTATTTTCGCTTCATTGTCCTCTTAAGTGATACGATCTCATCACTTCCTTGAGCCAGACCCCTTCTTTCACTAATGTGAGACTCCTAGAACGACCGTAGTTCCTTTTGTGAAAAAACCTTATCTGACCCATAGCCCAAAAAACGCCCAATAAGCACGCAAAGAAGTGGAGGGAACATCCATCATAATGGTGAAAACTAAGAAAGTAATGACCGATTGGCATTTCATTTTCCAATCGAGCTTTCACGTAGTAAGCGAAGTCACTCTCTGTTGAAAAGCTTAGAAGCACTGTATTGAGGTTTTATCCATACTGAAGATCATCAGTAGTGCGTATCTCATGAATCTCCAGACTTGTTCGAACTTGCGGTCTCCAGACTGATAGCTGAGGGTTAAAATATTCGGTCATAACATTCTCATCAGCACTATGATTGACCGTCTCCAAATCTCCTCAAACTACCAACAAACTATAAGTAACTTTAAGGAGGAATAATCCGCACGAAGAGTGAATCCCTCTTCTGAGGAGTTACCACTCGGTCAGACAGTGAACAAGCGAACGTGCGATGTGAAATCCGTGATCGAATGATGAGCTCTGCTCTATTCTGTCTGTCCTAAGTTAATCACACTACTGACCGGCCGCTCGCAGCCGAACGGTTTAATTTCCTCCCACTAGCCAGGAGGTTGCAGATTCGGATCTATCTAGGGATTTTTTAGGTTCCCACTGCTGCTAATTCCGAATAGGAATGGAACATATGTACAGTCCCTCTCGGTATTTCTGTATAAAACGGCATTCCATTTTTCGCTTGAGATTGTTGTAGTAAACGCTGTTTCAGCTCATGGATCACTGGAATAATCTTTAAACTAGCAGTTTAGAAAAGTGCCTCCCAGAACTCCATTCAAGCAAATACAGCGAACTATCGAAACTATAGATAATGCTACTACTAGGAAACATGAGCTTGAAGGTGTTGGGTGTTTTCGGTGAGTATTTTTGACTGTTTGTGACCGACGACGGTGTGACTTATGTGGAGAGCAAAGAGGACCTAGAACATTTAACAGAACTTGAAGACGAAGGAGAGCCCTTGCCAGAAATTCGTATCAACCAGTGAGTAGCGCAGTCGCTTACTTAGCCCACCCCAATGTCTCACTTTCGTTACTGAGAATCCGATGCAATAATTGTCAACAATCTGCAGCACAACCACCTGCGTCATGAATTCTGAGGTGTTTTTCTACTCCCTTCCACGGCAAAATTACGTCTTTCCAGTTGCAGTGCTTTAAGTAAAACAACTTGTGTGTGATTCTCATCTCATAAGCTGCGGGTTCCGGTACAAATAAAACTGTAGAAAAATTGCATATTTCAAGCAAAAAAGCTTTCAGGAATAAGAGCGTTTTGGCGGATCCTGCAGGTGCTTGGTGTTCAAAGGGGAGATGTGCTGCGCTCGAAATTGTTTGGGCTAAATGTTTGGAAGGTGTAGTTATTTAGCTCAGGAAGCATAAGCTAGAGCAGCTGCCTGATGACCTTTCCTATCTCCCAAATAAAACCCAGCAACGTGAGCTACGCAACTCCGGGCAATGTCTGTTCGAGACGTCTGGCGAAACAGTCACGCCGCTCTAAAGTCGGTAACTTCAGTTTTCCAGACATAATCAAGTTAGTCCACTGCATACTCGTGAGGCAGTACTAACCTCCTCGTCTTGCATGTCAAATGTCCGGAGTTCAAGTACAGGTACGACCAAGAACATGTGCCGCTGATGAACTCAAATAAGGAGGAAATTTGCCTTCAGTGCTTATGTCCCTTGACGTCCCAGAGCAAAAGGGGAACTATTTAAAAGTATGTCAAACCTAACTTCCATACCACGGTAAAAACAATTCAAGCTTAGCTGAATACAATGGTCGTAAGTTCGTGATAACCCAAGTAAGGGGAACTATTGACCACTATACAGGTTTGCCATGTCGCACCAATAGGTATGGATAGTGGAGTGCACAAGTATGCAGTGCGTGTAGAGTATTCTATCCTACCCTCACAGAATCTGGTGAAAAAACTTCCGGATACAAGTGAAATTTCATTACCTCAGTACATGAATTGTGCGACGGTGTTGTCATTAATCACTCTCCTCCGAGGGATTCTGTCGGAAAGAATAAACCCCTCAAAACTCGCTCCACAATACGACTTTGTGGATGGCTATTAACCAAACTGCCAATCTATCAGTTTTCGCGCATTTACTTAAAATAACAGTCTAGAAATAGGGCAATCAGAATTTTACAGGTATAAGCCAGTTGTTCAAGAAACACGATTCCGGAAATCTCCTCACATTCCATAGATTGATCCGTCCAGGCGACCCCACTTGCTAAGTTGTTCGAGTCACTATCAAGCTCTGGAAATCTTCCACCATATTTATGCCCACACCTGGTCCTACTACAGCCCCAGGAAATGAATCAGAGACAAATGTGACAAGCTGGTCCAGCACTGTCCGCGCAATTTCGACAGGTTAAGTGACACCACCGTAACAGAACAAGATTTGTTCTTGGGTCGTCGTGACTGGACACCCACGAGCCTCTCTGTTAATTGTTCGGACTGTCTCGTTAGCCCATAGTGCGAGACGTTAACCCTTAAGTATGCCACCCTCTTGGGCTTTCAAGTGTCTCTCATCCCTTCAATAAGTCGGTCTAGCCGTGATTATCTATCAGCTTTCCAGGCTTCGTTGCTTCTTTCCGCTACCGTGAATGATATTTGCAGAGCTCACCCGGTTTGCTTTTGCTTGGCCTACCCATGTCTGCATACGTAGAATCGCACGTGGGATTGGAATGAATTTTTATATGGAGCAAGATGGCTCAGTGGTTAGAGCGCGAATTTACTGACTGGAAAACCCGTGGTTTCAACCCGACCTCTGCATCTCGACTTCCCCTGTCTAGGCTTGGGCAACTTGGCAGTATCCCAGTCCTCGTGCTTCCTTCTGGTGGCATGGCAGTGAGGCACCGAAAGGTTGTTACAGCTGAGCGATTTTGTTATACGGTCAGATTATTTTATTGATATTCTCACTAGTCGTTGCGCACACAACTTTGGTGCAGATGGAAACGATTAAAAGTTTAAACTGGAAAAAGTAGGAATAAAGGAAGTGGGACTTAAATTGCAAAAAGCACCGACGCCTGCGTGATTTGTGCCTCCTCCAGATATGGGGATCGAGCAAAGGGCTTACAAGTAGACGAATGGAACCCCTATTTCGTAGACTCACCCATCTCTCGGTATGTTGTCGAAGCATGGATAAAAAACTATGGATATTTGGACTTGGGGTGGTCGAACCAAGTGTTGGGGCAAAATGCTTATGAGTTGTTACTGTAAGCTCCAAGGGCCTGTTTCTTCCTCCAGAAATTGTATCCCATCCTATTAGTATGTTTTGCATCTTATCTAACTCCTGGTTATGTGGTTGTGCAAATGACTTTCAATAGTCGTTTTCTCGAATCGTTTCAAAGTTCGAGGTTACAAACTGATGTGCACCGGTTCAAGCACCTGGTTGCATATTCTTGTGTAACAAGACAAGATTTTGATAACATTGGATGACATTTTAAAATCCATCGAAAGTGATTCCTCAAGGGAATAATATTGTAATCCACTCGCCTCGAAAGTCACATGTCTGAAATCATGGCCGAAGATTTGCATCGCTGAGAAGCCCGAATACAAACAAGACGCAAGCCATTTATGTTCATGACTTGGTGTGAACACATAAGAATGATCGTGGCAGGAGAGGAGTGTGGCCGTTCTGATGATGCGGATAAAAAAATCAGACGCATGTCAACCAGGTGTGTACAGGATCACAATTAAGAATACATGGTATCATTGAAAACACTGACCGCGATCTGAAAGCTATATTCTTGTAGACTACTATTTATTCTCAAATATTACCTATATAAAGATTTGATCGTGTCTTACCTGTGGCGTGTTAAATGGCTCTTACTGAAAACGATCTTTTGAGTGTGGAATACTGTACAGGGACACCCGTCTTCTTGGATTTTGGTCGCGTGCGTGCAAATTTGAACACTCCAATTTTTGCACATATCCTTCAACAAAGCTCTCCGTGAACGAATGATAACTTTTGACTTTCTGCGCCCAGCTTCAAGTTGTGCCCTGAAAAGGTGCTAGTACCCAGAGATAGCAGTGCGATCGTAGTTCATCGCAGGATTTATTTTGGCATTGATATATGTGGCTAAAATCTTCCTTGGCTTTTCGTTCGAAAGCGTTTCCAGCGTGTGTACAAAGGTCCATCGTTAATTGTGACAGTCTGTGAAAGCAAGAGAGGGCCAAGAAAAGTAGCGCTATACGACTTCGCAGTCATTTGCGAAAGCAATCCACTCTAGTACCATAATTGAAAATACCGCGCAAAATGTTTCACTTTTGTGCAAGTGGATGGAGAATTTTGATGCCAGGATAGCCAGACAATTGTTCTTATAATTTTGAATTTGAACTATGCAAATGCTTTCCCTCAGGTTTCTTATGATTTTCTAGTAAGTGACTTTTCATGATGAAATGTTGTTTCGAGCTGTTGTCTAGATCAATCAGGTGATTCGCACATTACACAGCAATTGGATGTTTATATATATATATATATATCGCAAACTCGTGAGGGTCGTCCGAGTCACTTCGCCGTCGCAACGGTGGAGGGCTAACACGGCACGGGCACGCAAACGTGGCTGGATGTGATAACAAGCACGTATGAAAGCAGCACGTGATTTGCTTCCATGCATGCAAGCCTCATCTGGTCACCTGACAGCAATCTGCAAAGCAGTGATATTCTACCTGTCTATCTAGAACGGAACTATGCAGCTCATGCTGTAGCAAAGGAGACCCTGAACTGAGCGTCACTCGTTACAGGCTGGCAGACAAAATGGTGTGAATTTTCTGTTTGCTCTCTTTGCAACTCAGGTAGCAACCGGAATAAACCCAACCTTGAAGAGTCCATTTGGGGCTTCGACCCTCTAAATCTGCAAAATGAAAAATAATTCTCTACGAAAATGATGCTACTTTCTCTTTGTCCACGAATTCGTGTCTCAGACATTCCAACATTGTTCCGAAGACGATGGAACTGCTGCAAAATGCAAGGGCTTGAGGTTTCCACAGGAGTTATTATGCTGTAGGCTATTTAGGGAGTGTCTGAAATCACTTCAGCAAGCTTTGGTAAACAATCGGCTGATTAGCTGCGAGGCAACGCTTAGGTTTTGACACAAAAGCTTCGTAAGCCAGGTGAATAAATCCCCATTTTGACCGATTTTAAAACAGGCAGCGAACCAATCGGTGAGTTGTCTCTCTCTCTCTAGGCCAACGGAATTAATCAGCGCAGAAAATTACTCAAAGCCCTTGTTGGTTAGTGCAGATAACTAACACTCATGGATGAATTAAGTGAAATAATCATTAAGTTTAACCCGGTATAGGGCTTTGTTGGTCAGAGATCTTCCGTTGAATATTCCTCTTTGAGAATCGTTCAGAAAAATTGCTGGTCAGTGTCAGTGTAGCGAACGCTAGAACAATTTCGTTAGGGGTTGGGGAAATGGAATAGATTTTGGTCGGTTTGAGCGTGGACCACTTCACTGATAAACATATGCATATGCAGAACCAAACTCGCAGATTTAAGTTGTCTATCCTGCGGGAATATCCTACGATTCATGCATTTGGGACCTAATGACGCACATAGCAAAAGCAAACAATGTGAAACTGTATTGTTAGCCAAAATAGTTTGAGCTGTTAGCTCAGTTAACGAATAAGGAAGTCCAGAGGTACCCACTGTGAACAGAAAGATACCTAGAAATATACCTAACTACCGAACTCGCGTTTGATATACGAATAGTTTGAGTAGTGCGGAAGCAAAACCAAAGTTTGCTGACTATCTCAATGCCATAATTTATTATCCTCGAAGATTTTTCGTGCATTTTATTTAAACACCTTGCATTATGCTCATTCTCCTAGAAAGAACCTCATAAAATCTTGGAGTCAAGTAGTTTCGCAAGTCGTTACAGCATTACAGTCTGCAATAGACCTAGTCTGTTACGATGAAAAGATTATGGGATATCTCTGAAAATACTGCTTGATGGATGTCTATAGAAGATGACATTTTTTGCGAATGCCACATCAAACAGAAACAGTCAAACCGTCTTGTCATCTCGTAGCGATGGTTCACACTCAGGCACTTCTAACGTCAGTACTGTTTTGCACACTGTGCATAACCATCGGAGGTTAGACAAGAGGTATCCAGACATGGAGGATATGGAGAAATTAGCAAGAAGCATCAAGGTCAAGAATCTACGCTAGTTCACCTTTATCACTTGCTAGACTGGTGGAAATGTTACTGTAGAATTTCCATTTATTTTTTATAATAAGTGTTATTTTAAGAACGTCAAGTATCTCAGGCGACTGGTCTGCCAGATTGCCAGCTGACTCGCATATGGTGGCCGGACAGGAACAACCTGCCACACCAATGAACCCTCGTGCGCAGTAAGTAATGACACCTGCTTTTTACCATGGGCTGCATGTGTAGCTGATTGAGCTCCCTGCCCCCTGTGTAAACCCGGTGGGATAAGACCAAAGTGAGAACACGAGGGTGTATTCAAAGGCCAACGGAATGCCTATCGTTGACTAGGAGAATTGGGACAGTCGAACAGTTGTGATCCTCAGTGTACTCAAAAGATGGCCTGGTGGTCTGCACCAATCATAGGGCATACTCTAAGCACAAGGATATGGGTGGTTAGTGCTTGCTAGTGTTCGACTAGGTTTGTACGACGATATATACAAAGATCCACTCCAAGCAATCTCACAAGCTTAGCCTTCCGGAACATCCAGTATGTTCGGGTGAGCCATGTGCGTAAGTTCACATGAAATGTACACACAAAAAATAACAAGAAATAGAACCCATAGCAATGCAATACACTACAGTACAATGTTCGTAAGATGAATTTAAAATAACGACGAGAACAAGCGGACAACCTGGAAACATAGACCGGCGGTTCTTAAAGAAAAACCATTGAAGTTTCGTATGGATATGTAAACTGCAGATTTTTTAAAGTCAACATTCCAGACGTATAGATACTTTTTACCAGGTTAGCAATGGGATCCGTTTGTCCCTCAGTTTTTCTTCACTTTTTTTAATATGGCTTTGTTTCAAATGAATGTGCATGGTTGTGAGGCACCGAAACGCAAGTATTCAGCAGTGCCAATCAAAATGATGAACTTTCCACCCTAGTTTCTAAACAGAAGGGCGCAGAGTGAAGCGACAACATTCCCATGTGAACTCTTATCTAATTTTGAAACAGAAGTGATGGCTTAAACCTGTGCTTCGGGAAAAAAACATCCTCTTCATTTAAGTCCCTTCCAGAAGTTCTGTTCTCTGGATAACCGGTAAATTGTCTTGTTACTACGAGCAAGCGGTTATCGTGATTGCTGTCTCGTCACTTACTTACATCTGTTCTTCAACTATGACACTTAAATGTCACTAACATTGCAAGATTCCGATGACGGAACCATTGGTCAATATTCTCCTTGGTCACATGACAGACGAACTGGATCGAGATTGACGGCCATCTTGAACACTGAGGATAGGGATTAGAGCTGCGAGGCAAGTCATGAGTTTTATCCTCCGAGCAGAGCGAGGCTGTGCGGAAAATACCAGTAGCACCGCGCATGGTTTCATCCTTGTCAGGAACCATTAGCAGTAGACGCGCTTCATGAATTCTGAGGAAGACTGAAGCCTGCTACCCTTCAGTTCCCACTAACTTGCTCAGGAGTAATTAACTATATTTCCACTCGTCTGTAAGCTACACAGTGTGCACTATATATATATATATAAGCCAAAACAGGTTTCTGATTGTAGTGGGCCAAATTTCCCTCATGTGAGACATAACAACATAACAGTTTCGGTTTTGCTTTGACTCACTGATCAAGTCGAAAAGAATAATTTATGTATACTCGCCAACTTAGAAAGTGCATTTGGTTTTTCCAATGATAATCGATCGCGAAGAGATATTTTCTGTCACCGACGGAGGTGACAGTCGGTTTATCGCTTTGGGCAAACCTTACGTACGTTGCACAAATGCAGTTGAAGCAATTCGTCCAACTTGTCCTTCTGTTCCTGAAATGAAATGGAACTCCTCCCAAAAAAAACCTATCGTGCGCTTTGCCTCGAGATGGCTTTTTTCAGTATTCATCCTGCTATTCAAAAGCTTTGTGTTTTAACTCCCCCCCCCTCCAACAGAATAAAAATTTTGTATTATTAATTGACCTGTCCTCATCAGAAACTGATCACAGGATAAGTAACTTCTCCAGGAAGTTCACCATAACGTTTACGGTTAGATCTTGTTGTAAAATCCCTCCAAACCGGAGGGGTGCTCGGGTGGAGCCAAACTGTCTGCTTCTCCTGCTGTCGCTGATCGGAGGAAGAATCATCTCGGCATAGCACAAAATGATGCCCATACAGAACATAGCTCAGTGTATCCTTCAGCAGAATATATATATATACATATGTCAGCGTGTGCGCCTGTTGACTCATCCTAACATAGTGATCCAGACTACTTTGAACCAAAATGTAGTAATTTTTCCTTCTCCATTATCGAGTTCCCCTCTGAGCAGGTTCACACATGTTTCTTGAGTACAATGATTCTGTTGGATGGTGTTTTAGCCGATGGTAGAATTCGGAGGTTAAGCTGCATTCCCTGAAAACCGCAAAATTCCTTGATGGAGACGAATTACTCACTGCTTGCTTGTTTCAATTTTTATCTCCAGGGACAGTTGCCCGTAACAAAGATGAGAAACACTGGACCGCTGCATCTGAATGCAGCAGAGTTAACCCAACTGCTCTAAAAGGTTCTAATTAATAAACAAAAGAAACTGATCTTCTGACAACGGTTATACCTGAATTCGTTTGAGAGTGTTTTCTGAAGGACTGTTATCTCGGTAGATCATGCGGTGCTCCCTTCCAAGACAGACATTTTTGTAGCTATCAGTACCGTGGAAATGATATTTTCAATGAAACTTTATCAACACAAAGAAAAAACATTTCGCTGGCTTTTGATCAGGCCGTAGTTGGTCTGTTTGGTAATCCGCCTACAAACGGACGGACTGGATACTTGAACACAGAGTAGCGTTCCACGCGATAATATTCATGCTATAGACCACATATTTGATCCAGTCTGATGCACCTGATCGGGTTTTCATGAAGATACACTGTTTCCAGGCCGATTGTCAATCGAGTTCGAGGCGGTCTGGCTACATGAGAATTTTCCAGGCAGATTGTCAATAGAGTTCGAGGCGGTCTGGCTACATGAGAATACGAAAAGTCACGATTTACACTGATCATTTGAGTGCAATTATATATATATATATAACTTTATGGTTGCACAGTGATGAACATGGCTAAACGGTAGGTTGATCGCCTGTTTGGCCTAACCTAATCGATTCTGTTTTGACAAACCCCCTCAATGTTGAAGTATGTAGTGAACTGTCTAAACAGGTGAATATCAAGCCACAGCTGGATGACGTAATACAGGAACTCCACAGTATGTATGACACATGACTTATGGTATTCCGGTCCAGTGATTTGAAGACACTGGGTCTACCTGCTGTTATAACTTGGTGCATGTATTTGTCAAGCAAAGTGAAAAGTACACCTAATAAAACATTTACAGTCATGGTACACAGAAAGAGGTAGAATCCGAACACATAATAGGGTATCCCCTTATTAGCTGTACCTTTAGGAGGGAGGCTCCTTTTGCTCGCCTCATGATGATAGGCCGATGAACGTGATTACAACTCTTCTTTGCGATTATATGTACCAAGTGTGCTTAGGTGTAAGTAAAGCGGTGAACTGGGGTTACAGCCTTCATGGCTAAAGCACTTTAACATTACATTCAGCACCATCAAATCTTTGTTGAGGGAGAATTTTCCTTGAGTATGAAAAAACTGGCTGAAATATCACCGTCTGAAGGCTACTTAGCTGTATACAGGCATTAATTTCCTGCATTGCCCAAAATTTTTACTAATACAGCTTTTCCCATCTGTGGGTTTCATTTATTTTCAAACGCACAGAACTAGCTGACTCGATTAGCTCCCTATCAGAAATTGAAAGACATGCAGACATTAGGGTTTTCGAGGCAGAGAGAAATCTCCTGGAGAGGAGGATGTTTAAAATGGCTGAGTCATTTTAAAGTGAGTTGGAAATGCGGTGTATGCTCACCGAATTCGGCAACACATAGAGACACCCGGTGATGATTTTGGAAAATATTCGTTGAGCAATTTGTCACCCTTTCAGTTGACTGCTAAAACAGAAACAAATATGCTTAAATCAACTTTTGAGCTGATGCATTGCAAGAAATTGACTCCTGGCCGAATATGTTCGAAGTTGCAAGGAATCGTGCACTACTTTTTCCAGAGCCTGATGACAAACTTCAACAAGAGGCAGGTTAGCTTTAGAAGGTTTCGTAAAAGTCTGTTACATCTTCGACCCTATGAGTTAAGTTGTCTTGATTTCAAAGATTTTTTGTAGACACTGTTGTGGATTCGTTTAACGACAGTTCGCTTGTATCAACCACTGATGTACCTGATCATGCCAAATACTGGTTGCATACTGTTAGAAATCAGAAGGACCCAAGCATGAAATCAACACCACACTGAACACTAGCTGAAGTTCTATGTTTATCAAGGAGTCCCCCAGTCCAGTCACACTGCTGATTCCGAACCGAATTTGTCTACCAGTAACGAAGGCATCGCTAACCCTGGTTCATTGCCCTTCGCTTATAATACCACACGTATTTCTCAGCCTTCTGTTTTTAACACGAAATAAGTAGTATGGCGCATATGAGCAGCCTCGGGGTCATTTTGTCGCCCAAAAAGTTGTGAGTTAGTCGATAGGTAGGGATTAGCTCTTTTAAGGCTTGTATTGAGCAACCTTAGAACTGAGTGAAAAAGAGCACCAATTGGGTGTTTTTGGGCTAAGAAATAGGGAGAAGTCCGGGAAAGTGTGGGCCGAAACAGGACAGATTCCGAAAGGGACGAATTCCCTATTTTTTATGGCCACTGATAGCGATTCCGTCCAGTTCAATGGACTACGTGTATCCAATTGCTGCCAAACTGGTCCACCCATTCTCTGTTCTCTGTCATGAAAGAGAGTGTGATCAAAATCCCAGAAAGATACTGATTTCCGGAATCCACAGACTAGGCGGAATCGCGCAAGACCGACATCCAGGAGGATGGGCGAGATGGGGACTGGCTCTGTGCGTAATTCACACAGGCGGTTTTGGCCTAATTTGGCCAGTCTCAAAATTCATTTGGGCCCTAAACACTAGTGAGCAGCTAAAATAATTCTTGGACTTTCACCAACATACAACAAGGGCCACCCATATTTTTAACATAACTGCACCATTGCTGGATAGAATGAGACGATTTTTCGCCAGAAGCCAAACTCGGAACCGAAAGGACTGCATCCTAGGCTGAGAATACCAAAGAGTGGAATGTAAGCACGCCTCGGAGTAATTTTCCATTGGGAGAGTTTTAAATAGGTTTTTCCAGCTAAAATATTATAACGCTTCAAATGGGAGCATACAGTGGAATGAGGTGTGAATAGAATAGGTTGGGGTATTAACACCACACCCACCAAGAACGATCTTGGCACGACGGCCGAAATAAATTCCCGGGCAGCACAACCAAGAGTGAAGTGACAACGGACGGAACGATGATACAAGTTGCCGTTGATCGACTAAACTGACAGAGGTTGACTTGATCAAAGTCTTGTTGGGTTACGCGTCGTCACTTCAGCTCAGGCCAGCCCATAAATGTGTGATAAATGTGCGATGTAATGTGATACTTTTTAAGCTTTTCCCAGTATACTTCCACAAGAAGTCCATCAGGCGCCATCTGACTGCCGTGTATCTATGTTATCCGTGAACATATCCTGTGACGGATAAAGAAACCCAGAAAAAATGGGATGGTTATCAGTTCTCTAAATCATTTTATTGGTCGCCTTGGCTCAGAAGACGTGTTTAGGCCTTATGCAGACATTATATATATATATATATAGCCTCGAAACGAGTGTGGTATTAGCGGAGTTGTCTGCTTTTACACGCAAACAACCGGTTATTTCCGCACTGCGTAGAATTTAAACGATCACCCACAAAGATGGTGCAATCCCCCCTATGCCAAAGAAGAACAGTATATATTAGTTAGTTAGTGAACAACAAAATAATCGACTGAAAAGTTGGAACGAATGTAAATCGAGTAGAATATCAAAGAACTTGTACAATTAATCAGTATCAGGACAGGGGTTTGCCTCCAAATTCCGAGGCCTGCGTTTGAACCCCTGAGATTTCCTCTTATGGGGGAATTCTTTCTATGACTAGTGCGGTTCACTGTAAGCGTTTCATAGTTGAAAAACTGAACCAAACTTTGAAGCTCACTGAATGGGTTGTATCGATAAAACCATTATCTAATTATACACTACAGCAGTAGCAATCATCATCGAAGACACAAATGTCGAATAGCCTTCATGGATAACGAAAAATAGCATCGAGCGGTACAATATTAGCAAGCTTTCCTGCAAAACACAAATGTCGAATAGCCTTCATGGATAACAAAAAGTAGCGTCTGGCAGTACAATATTAGCAAGCTTTCTTGCTAAGTTCTTAAATAGGCGGGATTTGTGCCTACTGGTGAAGCAGCATCCCACGTACTCATTCTCAGACGGCCGGCATCTAGATCGGATTTAAATAGGTTTCTCGGTAAATTCGATATCAAGTTACACGACGAATCTAACCTTCTTCGTGATCCTCTTTGCGCCAAGATCAAAGCATATTGGCGCAAGTTGGACCGTGGAACACACCAATGATAAAGCGTGATAGCGAACACAAATAAGGCTTCATTTAATTCGTATTCAACTGATTATAAAAATCCTTGAAAAACGTTGTCCACTGCAACCGAGACGTCAGATTATAACATCTTGTTTACTAAGACATGTCTTGACTTTAAACTTTCCTCCACGCAAAACTTCACCATATTTTTGGGGACACAACGTCGAAGGATGCGAGTGTCATTGCTTTTTTGTATTTCGCATTGTGCTTTAACCGCGTAATTTGTTTCGAATTCCTGATTTTTTTCTGAGTGCCAGTTCCACTAAATGGAACAAGGATGGTGAGTGTGATCGAATCTTAAGATCTCCAGAGGAAGTTCGCCATCACTCAAAATCTCTCTAGGCTACGTGTCTGCTCAGACAGAAATACCTAAAAAGGCAACTCGCTGGATGTTTTGTCGTCAAGATTAACGTTCAACTCGGATCATTTCAGCGAACCGGTCGGAACTGTTGCTCGGAGCAGTGCTTCCAAGGAGACCTCCGCCAGTCCGAGGTGCACTGTTTACCTAAGGTCTTTAGGTCTTTAGGATTAGATCGGGAGATACTTCGAAAATGGCCCTGGATGTTTATTTTTCAGCATCAGCGACGTGAAGTTAATGGAAACGTCCTTTAAACAATTGTTAGCGATGGATGCAATATTTCAAAGGAATACGTTTGGACCCCAACTCATTCGGCGTGAAAGCTGATCAACTCAGATTACCGTGCTTACCACAAGGAAAACGCGCAAATTGAAAATCAAAGCCGAGCGTAAAACGTATTTCTACAGGCAGCTGAGACCATGTGCTTCTTGGTACCGCCAGCAAACAGGATTCTTTACGTGACAGAAACTTCTACCATATCATGGGTACAGATTGGGAAACAGCTTACCTCAAGTCACATACAGGAGAAATATTCGAAGTCGTCTCACGGTGTCGTTAATGTTGAAGCAAGAAGTTTAATCAGACGGCTTGCGACATTCCGGTTTCATAAACGTTT
The DNA here is from genome assembly GCA_003604175.2 of Clonorchis sinensis. Classification (NCBI taxonomy): domain Eukaryota; kingdom Metazoa; phylum Platyhelminthes; class Trematoda; order Opisthorchiida; family Opisthorchiidae; genus Clonorchis; species Clonorchis sinensis. Next base: position 25,061,171 of record CM030369.1, read on the forward strand.
AATCCATGCTACCGTTCATGCACTGCTGGTCTGCCAGCTGCGCACCACACTACACTTCTGTTCCAGTTCACCGCATAATTCACTGCAATCCCGATTTCCTGATTTTCTCATTTCTTTGTCATCATGTTTCCAGTTGTTTCTCCCACGCTGCAGCTGATCCGCCAATTCAGGTTCATTCTCGATCTCGGCAGTATGCCGGGAGGTAACAATAGCCTAGTACCAACCTCCTGTCGTCGCATCCAAACCATATAGTAGGACTGATCTGTTCATATCTGCAACGTGGGTACTCGGGAAAAACGGGGTCACATCTACACACAGCTGAAGGCAGTGTAAGCTAGAAAATGTTCGTCAAGAACTTATTCAAGTCTGAACGTGGGACAAGACCAAAAAACGCGGCAACTCTTCGGGTCACTTTACCGCAATGTGCGACAATTCTCCCAACGGATCGTTTGCGTATTTTTACACGATATCACGATCACACAGGGAATCAAGTAAATACACGAAAAGTTTTTGAGCTACAGGGGTTATATGCCCTTGAGTTGGCGAGAAATCGTTCCAATATTCTGCCTCTCCGAGGGATCGAATTGAAGTAACCGCGTGAGATCAGATAAGGAATAAATTCGGTTAGATATTGCCATGTCTCAATATCTTTGGACTGATGATCAGTCTAGAGAGAACTCATGGTGTAACGACTAGAAAAATAGCGGGGCAATAGGAAAACGCTGGTGATCACGATCCTAAATTTCAGTTCGGTTTTTCACCCATGGACCATCCACACTTGGGTTTGGGCTGCCAAAGCATTTGGATGGACATAGAAGGGTACACAGAGGTAACATGGATAATAAATTAACTTGCGCTTAATAAATGCCAAACTAGAAGGATGTCTAGGTGACATGTGGTGGACCAACCGAGTACAAAAGTGTGGTCACCGAGTGCACAACATGTCGCCAAGACAGTTCATGAGATTAAGTTCGATGCTGTCATCGCGATCAAAGTCCCAAACCTGTGGCATTCTGTTAGGCAAAGTGAAATACAGCACAGCACTTCAAACTCTTAATTTTCAAGACTTTAGATTACTTCAAAACCGACTCTAAACGAACCATACTCTCCTCTGACTTCGTGGGCTAATACTGCAAGTTGTTAAGTTTTAAATTATGGATGTTCTGTGTTCGTGGTTGATGAAAGTAAGTGAGTGACGAAGTGAGATAGCATCGGAATAGCTCGTTTATGATATTCTTCAGCTGAATGCGCCAAAAAAGAACCGCCTTTTCAACAGCTGTTGGGAATTTTTCAGTAACCTTAGTGTATTTTCAACTTTAGTGGGAGTCATTAGTAGTGTGCATCTCACGAAACTCCAGGAAGTCTCGAACCTGAGACCTCATGGAAGGCAGTTTGAACACAACCGTTCGACCGCGAGAGGCTGATCAGCAGTATGATTAGCTCGCACTTAGTCGAATTCCTGGCCGTTTTGCTGAACCACTTTCAAACGCCGTGCACGGAATACAAACGGGCTGCTTCCTACGGGCTAGATCTATCGATACCTTCAGCAGGAATTTAAGGCCCTGTATTCGATATCGTTTGGAAATGCAAAGGCCACCCCAACCACAGAAAATTCAGTCGCCGTTATACATCTTGTCAAATGGTGGTTGACAACCAACTCCATTTACACATTTTTTGTTTCAAACGGTCGAAGATAATTTTCGCATATCTACCAAGAATTTCTTTCGATAATGACAAGTTTTGAAGTAATGTTGAGCTTGTCTGAAATAAATTATCGAGTATTTCCTCAATATTTTCAAACCCCTTATCATGATCATCACGCACTTAAATATATCTATAAGACTTTCAGCCCGTCAGTTTGACCACGGATGGTTTGTACGTTCTCCGTGCCATGCAAGTTGCGAACGGGTGTGAACTGCCAACGGAAACAATCGTCTGAAACATACCAAAGACTGAGACAAGATTTTGTGGATATTACAAAATCGTAGGAGTGGTTGGTTCTCGTCCGAACACTTTCATGTGTTCCCAGTAGACGTCGGAATTGCAAACTAATTAAACGGTCTTGGAAAATAGAAATGAATGCGTGACCATGATCTACTTGAGCCTGGTAAAAAATGGAGCCCATAGTTGACAGGATGTTTTGCTGTCATCAGAAAAGTGTCAAATTGTCGAATTCCTGATCCACGAGAGGGGATGCGGATGGTAGCTTCGAGCTATGGATTCCCTATCGAAAGTCGAATTCCAAAGCTGCGGAAGTTAACGTGGTAAAAGCATAAGACAGTGGATCAGCTCATTTGAACGAAAAGCTGCAAACCCCGCAACAGATATCAAAATAGTAATTATTCCAAGAATTATAACAACAAAACTGGACCTGAAATGTACTTGCTGTAGAACGAAACAACATGTCTTTTCCCGACATAATAGATTTGATAACTGTCAATTGAGGTTTCTTCCCGTCAGTGAAGGTAGACTATGCTGAAAAGCCAATCGGCACTGTACAGTCACCTGATCAACAACCAATACACGCACAGATTGCCAGAGTAGGTCTATCTTTAGACAAGGCCTTTTTGACCTCTTAAAATGCGCAATTGGGCGAATTGCTTATGGTGATTCGAGCAGACGCGAAGTTGACATTATCAAACCCATATCCTGGGTAAACCTCAATTCTGAATAAGCTACTTCCATACTGCTGTCGCGCATTCGTTAGGCTTGACAGGAAATCTCATGCGGGATTACGAGGCCCGCTATTACAGCGCAAGGTTATCGAACACATTCAGTCGCTGGAATTATCGTTCCGGAAACCAGCAGCGCTCAATAGGACATCTTTTATCGGAGAGATGGTAGGGACGGCATTTGGGATCCAAATGAATAGTAGGAAGTTGAAAAAGTCAAGATGGAAAAGGGTCAAAATCTATCTAAAATTAGCGGTCTTTTTCAGTGCCTGGGTGTTGTGTGCGCTCCAGACTGTTCATCCACATCGTCCTGCGGAACATTCAAAGGAAAAACCATGGAACATAATCAAGTGTGACTATCTTTACGTGTTCTAATGTGAATTAACATATGATGTCTTGTGTGCTGTACGAATTGTTGGGTGAATTTGGGCATTTATAAACCTAATTTGACGATCCTGTTTCTTGCTCTCATAAACAAACCACACTGGTATTTAGAAGACCTGTTCCAGCGGACCGTTTGGATAAAAAACACGTACTTTTTTAGGGCTAGCTGGTTCCTCTCGTGCGTGCGCCATACCCTGAATTGCTACATCCTGAATCTAATTGGCCACGAATTTGGCGCACTTAAGTGGATATTTACTCAAGAAAAACACCAAAGTAAACCAAGACTACTCCGTTGTTGGACATCTCGGTCATTTTGCCGCAACGATTAATGACTTTTCTTGCACAAAATTCCGACCAACGACATCCACGGTTCGTGCCTGTCAACCGAATTCGGGGTGGACCTCAACAGTTTAAAGTGTAGGGAGTGGAGGTCTCGGAATTCAAAGACATCATCCAGTGGATACTGTTCAGGCGTCTAACGTTCGAATCATCTCACATTCGGTCTCTGTTATTTTATTTCCTTTTGTTTCTTTCGTGCATTCACTTTGGCAGATGTGTGGCGGGAGTGCTTGAACTGGCACTGCAATACATTTTTTATGACACAAGGGTAGACACCATACTACGAACCCGGTCAGATGCATTGTGTGATCATATGACAGCGCCTTTCTATCCATATCACTGTCGTCTCAACAGTATTCCTGCAGTTCTGGGACAATTATTCTGACTGGGATACACCATATCGGGGAGGCGCTGAACTCGAGTTTTACTCCTATGCGAAATCGTCGATAGTGTGTACCCTTGGTCTTGTAACTTTTTTGCATCCCTGATGAGAGAAAAGTGAAAACCGAGAACTTCCATGGAGCCAAGGTCAATAGCCATAAGTCTTGAGTCACTTTCAAATCTCCAAACGAGTGCTCGGATGCGTGCTATGTATCTTCGGTCACTGAACAGAATTTTTGTTTTGAGAGTGATCGCCTTATTGCGTTCACCCAAGTGTGCTCCGATGATGTCTCCTCGTTTTGAGACGAAGTGTTTGCAAGTTGATCCCCAAGATCGGCGGACTGTTTAACAGTAAAACTAAGTGAGTCGTGCAAAACAAAATAGCTCCACATTTGACACTCCTCCAAGCAGAGAATGACTTCCTCGCAGGAGTAATTCATCCTTCTAAGTCGTGCAAAACAAAATAGCTCCACATTTAACACTCCTCCAAGCAGAGAATGACTCCCTCGCAGGAGTAATTCATCCTTCCCCCTTCCCAACAAAATACGGGGGTCAGAACCCAGGAATTCCCCTGTGTTACCCTCCTTAAGAGAGAGAGGGATACCGTACAGGCTTTTGTAGAATGATGCGAAAACGTAATAACTTTTCACACAGCTTCCGATCTTGAGTAGTTTACACGGACAACAACAATCCAAGAATCTCCAGGGATAAAGGACACCATGGGAGGGGCTACCTAGATTTCTTCTGTTCGATCTCCTCCTGTGAGATTTTAAGTACATTGTGGATGAATGTAAACGATGTTGTGGCTTGCTTAAGGGTCGGCGACCTGTCTTCAGCGGGTTCACTCTGTAATTCATTCGTTCAATCAAACGAAATTTGTTTCCGATGGAGATAGTTGTGGCACTCTAGGCACCCTCTAAGCAGCATGCAACTTTTTTGGGATATGAAACTACCCACGGTGCAAAACACATTACATGTGATTGTGGGAACGACAAGATCAATAAGCTAGAAAAACACAAAATTCTTCGTTCGTTATAATCTAGACTGACCCAGACTGTGGGCCAGCGCTATGTTCACAATTTTCACTGATATAGCCCAGTAAAAATAAACAGAATAATTGAGCGTCTGGGACTTTCACCAGTAAATAAACAAAATGCCTGTCGTGGGCTTACAAGAGCTGTTTAAAACTCTCGGATATGACTAAAATCTCATCGTCTAGTAGGTAAGGTGCATGACAGGATTGTTGATAGTTCTCCTTCCTTTGAGGAAATACCTTGCTATCCTCCAAAGGTGTTCGGTAGACAGGGGTAGTGCGGTGCACAGTACTGCCAGTCGATGAGTTGGTAATCAGGTAATTACGCTTCGGTTCATTCCCTGGAACCAGAGTAACGAGTGTCAGTTAGAGGTGGGAATGCAGAAGGATGAGTCGGTTGGTTACCTCTCTCCCCAAGCAATTCAATCCTCACTTTTGTGGAACGGAATGGCGAATAGCATAGCTGACAGTTGGTGCGTATTATAGGGTGCAGGAATGTCAAGGCTGATTGTTGGTCTGTTCGCCGAGCTTGGCAGTTGGATTGCAAACGTTTCATCACCAATCGAGGTGACGTCACCTCAGTCAGCGCACCCGAGCTACCTATATTCCACAACATTGCCAATGTCAAGGCTAGGTAGACGCTCGGCACATCGTTGGGATATGCATAACCAATAGCCTTTTAGTAAGGAAAAGATGATACTGAGTACTCTCACATAACTGAATTTATCTCGTGTGAATTCAGGCTTACCAGAGCTGACTGGATGCCCTACTCATACATAACAAGCCGATCTGAAGTCCGATAAACTTGAGTGCCTCCCTCTTTCTAAACGTGAAGTCGTCTGCTAATGAAAGATACACATCACTGGGCTGTATCAGAAGTTGAGTCGTTTCGTGGTTTGAGGCTCGGCTGAGCGTACGGGGCTTGGAAGCAGCTTATCCCACTCTGGAATGGAACATTGACAGTCGGCACCACCTTTCTGGAGTCAGTGATTTAGATTCTCAAAGGGCGAAACCACAGATGCGTGATTGTTCGGCCGTTTTTGTGACCAAACTTATGTATCAGTGCCACCCAAATACTGTTTAACCTTGCAAATATACGCGGGCTGTTTCTGTCATCAGTGAACTAAACTACAGGTTTTGGTATTTCATCGATTGTAGTCAACACCATCCAGCCTAAATGATCATAACGAGGTCGCTGTAGGAATGCATAGTCACGAGATCATGCGCACAATGAGTACATCTATGGCTGGAACCCTATTAAACCTAGTGTTTGCCACCGTATGGTTCCACAAAGACAGTGTGAAAATAGGCAGCTAACTTTTTTTGACTGAATGCATCTATTGTTTTGGCATCCAAACATGCTAATTACATAAGGAATTTGGAACGCCTAGGAACTTGGACAAATTAAGCTATGTCAGTTCGTTAAAATCCACATTTTCTAAGGCAAGGACGTTATATGAACGGAGATAAATCCTCCTCCGCGCGACATTTGTGCTTGTGTACCAGGATTATTTATTCCATCACTAGACAGCGCGTCTCGCTGAGCAACCAATGACATTTACAACGCAACTTCCTCGGTCCTCTCTTTATCCTGACTAAGGTAGCTGAAGCGACGCTTTTTGTGGGGTTGTTTTTCGATAGAATGTTTGAAGGTCCGTCTGGTTGGATTCACTCCTAACCGTCTTCACAAAGCTATGAACTTTCGATTCGTCATCGAGGTGAATTTTGGTGTCCATAGTCTGCCAGCTGCGCCGAACAAATTGTTTGCTCCGCCAAAGCTGTACAAAGCGCTAAAATCTACTCACCAAGGACGTCAGTGGCTCAACTCAAAGAACAGGCCAGTGGCCATAAACTTTCATGCGAGGCCGATAATTGATCGACTTTAGTTCATTTTATCATCGCCAGTATAGACTGGCAAGGTCAGCCAGAGTTACTTGAATCACTGCAATGGCATATAGCAGCTTAACTACCGCTGTTCTCCAGGAGCAAACTTTTCCACCTGGAAACGTTTGATCCACGTTCGGAAACATTTCACAAAAGTGGAGCAGTCACCCAATTGGTCGAATGCAGTCAGTTCTTCATCTACCTTTCCTTGTGTACGGTTCCTGGTAGACCTATCTTTAGAGAGACTTCTTGCCTGAGCTCGTAAGAAGAATTTGCCGGTGAATCCGACTGCTTGAGAACAGTCAAGGGGATACTCCTAAATCTCCACACTCAATAAGTATCTGAGGATTTGGATTCAAAGACAGTATTTATAGAAGTAAGATGCGATTAAACACGTTTTCTAACAGTCTCTCACGTAGACTAATCCAAGAAATTACTACAGTTCTTGTTCGACTTTTGCACAAGCGTGCAGGGTGGCCACGCAATGGTGTGATAAAGAAACTAGTGACCAATTCTGCTACATTCATATGGAGAGTTCCAATTAGGACGAATAACAGCATACTGTTTTCAAAGCAGGCACTCTTCTCACTATTGGTAGGCTGTTTGATGGAAAATCGCTGGAAAGTCTCCAACGTGGAGACGCCTGTACAGGGCCTACATGAGTTCCAGTTCATCTTGGCCCTCTCTGTCTTTTCGTACGAAACACTACTAGTTTGACAAGTAAAGCATAGCTTATGAGAAACGTTGAAACCCAAAAGAATAGGACAGAAGTAATACTGCTCATAAGGTTGCTGAAAACTCATCGACAGCTCACAACCGGTTTCCCCCCTATCGGGACTCATTGGGTGGACACTGTCCCCAAGTCTCCTCGTAATTATACGTTCTACTTGAACTCAAAGTGCAGGCATTTCACATAATATACTCATTTTCACACAAACTTTTTTCAAGCAGAACAAAAAGTTGACGGGAACTCAGGGACTGCACCCACCTGGTGGGCTCCAGGATGGAAAAAACCGGTCATGGACTGTCAAAGAGGTCTCAGCAGCTTGATGAATAGTGTTCCGTCAAGAAAACACACTGCGATATCTCGAATATAGTACCAACTAAAACATTAGGCGGTCTTTGAGTGACACATTCAGTTACAGAAGAACATAATAAACAAGAATGAAGCCTGGATTCATTTGGGTCTCCCATTACAACCAAACTAGTGTCCAGATGAGTGTATTTCGCAAACGGGAGGAATATTTTTATTTTGGGGGCTCCCCAAGAACCAGTGAGATATTTATTCAAAGGTTTCCGTTTCAAGTGACCTAAAATCTGTATTACTCACGCTTAGTTGTCACATCATTCCATTTAGCCGTTAAGTCGAAATTTTATCATTTTACCAGCATAAATACGGTATAGGGTAACTTTCAAAGGCTTTGAAAAACGACCAAGATTAGTCTGCTGTGCAAGGTGGTCTCCTCTCTGACGAAGGTAAGATGCCCCGTTGAAATAAGGCACCCAGAGAGCAGAAATCGCACGCCACGAAAACTGTAAAAGTGATTGTTTCTTGAGTCGGGATTCCTCGCACATCTAAACCGATCTGTCGAACATCTGTTAAACACTCGATATGGTAGTCGGTCTTCCGCTTGTCGATTATTCCTCGTCCCATTTTTTGAAGATCTCGAGCGCTAAGTTGTAAATCTTGTCAGCCCAAGTCACATGCCTCCATTGTCGTGCTTTAAAATACTGTTCAGGTTTGACATAAACATTGAGTGTGATTTATTAACGCTTAGTTTAAACGTTGAATGTCATCCTTGAGAAACAAACCACCTGACCCTGAAAGTAAGCATCAATACCAAAGACGAAGATGGGACCCTGAAAGTAAGTATCAATACCAAAGACAAAGATGAAGGTCTTACCAAAGAATACAACATGGCGAGTTTTTTGGAGAGAATAAGAGGTTCGTATCAAATTATATCAGGAAATGTGCTCGACTGAGAACTTTTCTGGTCCTCAGCTAGACGGAATGACTTCCAGTTTGTTGGAGTAACGGATTACCTGTAGGTCAACAGTGTGTGCTAGCCGATACATCAGGTTCTGTACGGAGGGGACTGGACAGAGAAGTGCTCAACTTGACCAGTTGAACGGATTTAGATGCGCAGATCACAAGAGAAAGTTCCTATAGCAGAGGGGGCTCAGAATTACTCCACATAAAAGTTGTAACAGCTGAATCAATGCTGATTATCTCGTAACCTAAGAAAGCCTAACATACTGTAGTTAGAAGCATATTTGCGTCTGGCAATTCTACCTAGTGTACTCGAGCACCAAGGTCACGAAATGAAATTGAACAGCAAGCCCGCAGTTACTTCTGCTGGTCTGAATGGGATGACACAGCGGTCAAAGCCCATAATTACCCCAGTAAGTGGAGGAGCATTTGTTTCAGAGGCTTGTGTTAACTGCAGTGCGATTGCTCAAAAGTTACTTGAACTGTTGCAATTCTGTCTCTCTGTCTGTCTCTGAAACCCGGACCACGAATTACAGTCTATTTCGAGGGACATGATCGTTATCGTAGACTTGCTTTATTGTTAGGCAAGTTGAGTGTTTCTGACTGCGAAATATGTGAGTACACTCATTACACACTCACTAATGCACCCGTCACTCTTCTTACACTCAGTCGATCATTTGACTCAGCAGATAAACTTTCAAAACAAAATTTCGTCTCCAAAAACGGTCGGTGCAATAGTCGCAGTAAGAACACTGCGACACTGGAATCGATACCCGGGAAACATCAAACTGACGAAATACTCTAGGGTCATTTATGTTCAGGTGTATTCAGACCTATGTATCTATGCAATTAATCCACTGGTTAATTCGATCATTGGGAATGGGAAGTGGGTGATGAAGGGTGCGTGTCAAAAGAGCCTCTTGGACTTAAAATGCATTCTCCATCAACAAAAATATTTAATACTGAATGACGCTCGGGTCTGTTCTTATCTGTTGAGTGCATCACTTGTGAGAATGAAAGAGCTACAAGGCTTCTTCCCCAAAGTAACCACTCCCCAGTGAACAACAAAATCGATAGGTTTAATGGAAAAGCAGTACTGCAATGTACTATGCATGTATCACATTTCGACAGCTTATAAGTACTCCCGGTTGCTTATCCTCGAGGCCAGCTTTGTTGACATAGCTATAGTATTGGATATCATTTTCAGACAGTCATTAGAAAATTCCTTCAGGTAAATCATCCTGCGTTTCGACACTCTTTCACAGCGGCATATAGATTAGATGCTTGCATTGTTCAGTCAGCTATTAGCAAATGGTTCATGCTCCTTGTTTAAAAATACTTTGCATAAGTACTGTAACTTCACACTTGCTTCCTTCATGCCGCTGTCCAGCAGATTAACAGCTGAGGCGGGTCAGCTCCATCAGCCGATCCCAAGTGGAAGTCTTATAACAAGACAGAAGCTGACATTGTCCAAATACCCAAGTAGCTTTGGTTTATGAAACAGAGACAAACTTTTAGTTGTTGAAAATGCAAAGTCTAAATGCACGTAGTATGCAGAAGGAGCGCTGTCTTTGACACAGCGTATTCACAGACTTCCCAAATCCCACTTTACTCAATATCAGTTTAACAAATGTGTTGTTGAATCGCTGATTTCAACTAGCGTGAGCCAATAGCACAACTAATCGTAGGCGCCAACATCAAGTCACAGCTGACCTTCATCACTTGTACCCACAGGACGTTGAAGGGTCACAGTTTTGTAACAGTCGTCATCATGGGACAAGTGAGCACTCTAAGAGGAAACTTAGAGTGGAGTTAAACGTTAACTGAGAGTGCAAACCACCTTTTAAACGTGTTTGGCCCTGATATTGATTCCATGCACGAGCTTATCAGCTCTGTTCAGAGAAAGTCATTTTGACCCGTGTTTTGTTTCTCACCGCCCTTCCTTGAGCTGTACGCAGTCCTGGATGACCCGAAAGTTTAGGACATGGAAATTTACAATAGTACAAGTGTAAATGATTGAAAAATGGTAAGAGAAGAGATGACGTACCATAACGTACTGCAACGAATCCTACACTAAGAACGATTTATAGAAAGTATCTGTCAACCCGAAAGGAGTTTTGAACAGGTTTTCAGTTGGTCACTCGTTGTGTCTGCTGTTTAGGCTTTCATGCAGATCTACAAAGTTTGGCCTTATATGGTATTTACTGCACCTCGGTGGTAGAAGTTAACGTCAAGAAACTGAAATAGGAGGCCAGTTAGCCGCCATTTCCGACCTCATGCTGTTGTATGGAAGAAGTGAGTTGTCAGTTATAATCAGAGTGAACTGTTAGATTGAGGAATGCATTTTTACTCCTTATGAAGGCCACTCTTTTTCGAATGAAGGAAAGTTCTGAGCAAGAAAACAGTTAGAATGATAACAATGTAAAACGATCCCCTATAACATGAAATTTTATAATCGATCAAATTTCTACCTCATTCGACCACCGCAGGCAGCAAGTAAAGTGACAGAATTCAGCCCAACTAAATAACAAACGTGAACATGAATATCGTACAGAAAAGTTCATAGTTTATTTCCTGCGGACCGCATCATTAATGTCAATGTAGAAAACCTCTCCTTGATTCACAGTTAGCCATGTATTTTTACGGAAATTCTGCAAATTTGAAGCTCAACCTTCCCATCTATCTATCTATCTATCTATCTATCTATCTATCTATCTATCTATCTATCTATCTATCTATCTATCTATCTATCTATCTATCTATCTATCTATCTATCTATCTATCTATCTATCTATCTATCTATCTATCTATCTATCTATCTATCTATCTATCTATCTATCTATCTATCTATCTATCTATCTATCTATCTATCTATCTATCTATCTATCTATCTATCTATCTATCTATCTATCTATCTATCTATCTATCTATCTATCTATCTATCTATCTATCTATCTATCTATCTATCTATCTATCTATCTATCTAGCTCCCTGTCTATCTAGCCAACCCAACGTTTGTAGCCTAATCATCATGCCTACATTAGCAGTTCCATTTTCGAGCAACCGACGAGTCGATGGTGCAGATTTGTTTCCAACTTACCCCCTACTGCCTACGTTACCCCATACCTGCTATGCCTCTCAACTTTATCCACGATATTCAATAGCCTTCCCTGTGATAAACTTATATGTAAAGTGTGTTTTACGCATTTCTGAAGTTACTTTGACCTGAACTAGCTAAAGAACAGTTTGACGATAGAAAAAACTAAGCGTGAATGAGTATCCACGATTTCTTTCATTGACAGTACTAATCGAAGCAACTTCATGTTCACGCATCTTTTCCTTAATAAAAAGTGTAACATTTAATCCATAGATGTTGTGGTCTAGGATTTAACTGATATTTCCATATAGTCAAGCGATACTCAGAGCATCTGAAAAGCACGGCCCAATACAACATCTCCCATAGCTTATACCAGTCATGAAATTCCTGCCCCAGTCTGTTCCTCCTCCTACATATGCACCTAGTCAACTTGCTGAAGTGCATGAAACCCCGATTTTTTCATTGATTTCTTAGTTTGAAAAAACGGATGATTGGACGGTTTGCTGAGGTGAATGCTACTATGGGTCAAAAAGGACGTCTGTTTCTACCTTGAAGGTTTCTCCAGCACTCTTGGGGTAATGTGGGATTAAACATATGCTTCTCAGGAATTTGTAGCAGGAGTCAGTCACCAACTGATCAGGTTCAAAGTTGTTCAACGTAACGCAGCCACTGACCTCACTTGTGTGTATGGTGGATATGGAATATAACTTGACAACATGACAATTCTTCCCTTCATTTATCTACTCCGCCCATGTACTTTTGATCTCCACCTGTCTTGCTCATTTGTACCCGCCATTCACCTTGCACCACAGCCCCCCCCCGTTCGGCACCGGTATACCGGCATGTGTGTACACCTGTGTCACTGACCGACTTACCCATGTGGGTTCGTGCCCCTGCTCTAATTTGCGCTGACGTGATCTCCGCGTGGTCGCACCACCAATCAGAATCACGAGACTCCGCCGGAAGCAGCCCACACTGCCGAGCCGACATTCCGTTGGCCGTTGTTTGGCCTGCGGACCCTGACACTGCGCTGTGCAGGTCAGCGATAGACTTGTGGACATGATGATGCCATGGGCGTGGATGATTGAGGTTTGATATGTACTTAAAATTGCCTTTGTGTAGATAGTACAGTAGACATTCGAACCCAGTTCGTCCTTTTGATATTTTTGATATGCACGGTATATTTGATATGCGTGACTCAAAGTTCCGTATCAGGAACCTCAAAAGAGAATATGAATTCAAATTTTTTTGGTCTGGTTTGGCACAAGGGTCAAAGTTCGCCAGCACTCCGGCCACCAGTGAAGAGACAGACGAGCATCAGACTAGTCAGGAAGGAACGGGCGGTGTTTTACTGTTTCAGGATCGACTAATTCTACTTTGTGACTAGCACACGCGATACTTACATTCATATCACTCTTGTTTAAAAATTCCTGTCCCTGTCCTGGCGTGCTTATCTGATGAGTCCATACTAGAAAGTGGGGGATCTCTCGTATGTGAAGAGATTTCAGCAACCTTGTGAGTAGTTCCCGTTATGAAACTATACTGCGATACCTCGAATATCGTGCCAACTGAAATATGAGGCGGCCTTTATGCAACACATTCATCTGAAGAGTATCACAAACGAGTGATTCATTTGAGTCTCTCGTGAAAACCAAATTGATATGCAAACGAGCAAATTTGTCAAAATCAGTCCAATTTGAGTTCAATTAGAAAATGAGGTTGACAGAAACTCTCCTACCTTAATGAGCCCTAAGAAGGTCGAAAACGCCCGTGAGCTGTCGAAGAGTTTTCAGCAAACTTGTGAGTAGTTTCCGTTATGGAGAAAGTTGTTCGCATCCTCATCCTCGCTATGGACAACCCAGTGCCAGCAACCCTATCCGTTCAAAAGAGCAAGCTGGAGAGAGCAAGAGAAAAAGAAGATCCATTTTTAGCGAAGTTCCGCTATTCACTCTACTGTGTGTCGAAATAGAGTACCGAGGCGGAGATATCAGCATTTTGCCCAAGGTCTATCCGCGATCTCAAGTTGAGATGATGTCATGCGTCGTCCACTGGTGGTTCGCATTCGTAGTTGAACCATCTCCCTTAGGCGGAGAGTCAACGGTCTTGTAAAACGCTTAAAGTGCCGGAAGCGGGAAGTGGGAAGCACTTTAGGGAGTGAGTAGGTCCTCCTCACTAAACAAGTAGCAGTTCTCCTCAGAGCATTTCGAGAGGAACAAATCGAGGCCAAACCATACCCGCTAGCCCCCAGCACCGAGCTCTGACCATAGTGAGACAGTAAATGACAAGATACTGACTTCGCCATTCTAAACAGCAGAACAGCATAAAACTCTTATTTCATGATTTAAAAAGCCTGATTTTCCAGAGACAGTCCAGGACTGTCATACAGCTACTAGTCGGAGAAACAACAAAAGTCTATCGATGCACAACTAGCCAAAGACCGTTTTTGAGGTCTAACTTCTACAAATATGTTTGTCAGTTTATTCTACGTGTTCACTCAGAATCTCAAACGCAACAAACACCGCCCCGTAAATTGGTGGTCCAAACAAATGTCAAAACACATTATTTGCACTCGAAGTAACTATGGTCTACGAACAGCCGTTGCAATCAGCGGAGCTAATCAAGGCCTCGAAGCTGTAAACATACTTCGATCTGCTTGTTTACAAGGATTCTGCTTACGAATACGTCGAGTGAACCTTTGAAGTCACTTGTAAACGCATGGCGATCGATATATGTTAGAAATCGCGTAGTCGGTCACAATTGTCACTGTGTCCTTCGGATGATAATATGAGGCCAGCTGTTGGTCGTAGAAATAAGCCTTTTCGACGAAGTATATGTATGGCAGAAACTGCCGGCTTCCTCGTGCTGCACAGTGTTCTTTGCTGTCCTAAGCTGGACTTAAGCAATCCGTCAGTGTAAGCAAAATCTGATGTTTGCTCAGCCGATAGCATATTGCTATGAGAAGACCGACTTCTTATTGCGACCAGTTAAATGAGCGATCTAAAAATTGTTTTAAATATGAGGAAACTTCCTCCTCACATAGGGATCATCACTGACGCGCCCGAGGTGTGCAGGTTTTGTTCGCTGAGTGTTATATTCCGACTGGATATCGTACTTTGATGCGTTTTGGCGACAGAAACCCCAAGATTCCCGCGTTCCTTTTTGGATACTCTCAATGGTGTCACTTCCCTGGGGATGGGCCAGTTTGCCTATATCCAACGGTTTTCTCTTTTTGTTGTTATTTTAGCTCGTTCATGTGACTGCAGTCCTATCACAATACGGCCTACAACTCATGTACGACACGTAAATTCTGCTTCTTAGATAGTTATGGGTCCAAATAGTCGGATGGACGAGTCTTCTACTCGGTCCGAAGACTACAAGCTACTTGTCGCTACCTGATTCGTAACGGGACGAATGCGGACGCTAAGGTAGATTAGCCAGCCGTAAACAAAACGAAGCATTTAGGGGGACTTCACCCCAGTCTCCATGTAACCCCTCCGGTAATGTTACAAAGAGTGGACGTAATAGCTCGAGTGGGATTTCCGAGAAGACAAAGAAGACTGTGACGGGTAACTCTGATGTGCGCTGTACCTTGTTTCAAAACAACACACGTCCACTACAGCACACCACCTGCTACCGTGGATGAAAGAATGTCGAGTTTCCGAGTGCTCGTTGTAGATGGATTTATCTACAATTAGCGCGCATTAAAATCGCAACGGACTTTCAATAGGCGCAGTTACATTGATGTCACTGTGGATGGAACAAGTCAGATAGTAATGCTAAATGCCATGCAAACGCTAAGTTGTGTTAGGATGCTTGAGACCATCATCATTGTTCCAAGTGATTGGAGGTACCCGTGGAAGTTATAAGAAGAACGAAAGTAACGGGCAAACCTTGTTTTCTGTGATTGGTCCTTTTGTATAGCACATCGCAATCTCATATGGTAGCAGAAATCACGTGCAGAGTACATACGAGTACATACACCTCAAAGAAGGAAGAAGACGGGGGATGGATGGGTGGTACACGAATCAATGAGCCACTGATTCAAGTGAGTGACAATTGGGATGTGCATTCGGATTCCAATCGAATCTGTGATCGATGATAATTTGGGTCATACCAGGCGTTATCGGTTCAGAGCTATTCGTTATATGAAATCGAAAGCGTATTTTCTGTTGATGATATGACCGTTTTCGGCCAGATGTGACTCAGTTGCACTTAAGCCTGGTTTGTTCCATCCACTGATCTGTGTTCTCGAATTCTGCCTGACAAACGACTTTTCGTACGACCGATGTCTTAAGTTTTATTGGAAAAAGTGCGTCTACCAAAACTCCCATTTAAAGGTGACACGGCTGTCGTACTAGTTACCAGAAGGCTTGGACATTCTGCTGATATGACATACATATCAGCTAATTTGTGCTTGAATTTCCTTTTCAACGTCATCATCAGGTCCCGTCTGAAAGACAAACCACCAACTTCCGTATGTACTCCTTTGCATGCTTGTATCGAACATCATATGTTGTTGGTATGACAAGACGTTTGTTGGATGTTTGGCCGCGTACCGTATCACGGACGGCTTGCAGGTCGCTGTATTGCGGATTGTATGGAAATTTTACGTCGGAGCCAAAGACGTCTAAGTGTCCTGTACCAACTGGATTCCGCAACAATCGATGCTTGGAGCATAACTAATCCTCGTGAGTACGAATGACCTCCTACAGACGTGGAACGTCCCATCCTGGTGTTTGCAGTCAACCTTAAACTTCCGTTAATTTCTACCGATGAATACCTAGTAGAAACCTTCCAGATAGCCTATAGCTCTCTGTGCGGTTGGTCTCATTAATAGAATCCACCTGACACTTGCAAGAAGCACTGTCCACTACCAAACAAAAGTCCTCAATCGGCTGAAGTTCTCCACGACGGTGTCTAATCGTCTAAAAAACTATATTTGGAGGGATTTGTGAATTTTTGGACACCAGATTCCAGTTCGCTTGAAGACACCAAGAAGAATAAGGCGACAGCAACAGGAATGTTGATTCAGCAACTGCCTGCTGGCATCATCAAACGGTCTTACAGAGTACGAATTGAGTTCTGTTAAAGACCTTGTGAAGTTTTTAAACCCGCTTGATGATTGTCAGTCCCTATCGTCTAATTCGCTTTAAATGACAAGTATGTGCGCCACTTGGTTCAGCTCGGATGTGAGAACACCCTAGTCATGTAGCGCCAAGGACATTCGAAATCCGGTGGATACTTTGTGGTTAATTGTGGAATTCATATATAGACGAGTCTCTTCTAACCATTCTTCCTCCTATCCTGACGAAATCACTCTGGTGGGTCCACACCCAAGTTGGGAATCGCTGGACTTTAGTTTCACTCTCCTTTGAGCCTATCAGTTCATGCCGGGGGTTGAACTTTGGACATCTGACAATGGAGGCAAACGTCTTACCACTAGTTCACCAGCTCTCGTTGGATGCACCTGTATGAATGCATCGGAATAGCAGGACGAGAGTGATGTGAATTTAATCCACAGCTCCCCCAAACATCTACGTCTAACGCAACATTGTCTAGTAGGTTTCCAGCGTCCGTAGGTTTACCTGATTGGGAAGTTCCGGCAAGCGCGTCAGTCAATGGACACAGCCAGAACAGTTGCTGGGTCGTCTTCTGAGGTGTCGGATAAACTCAGATGTTACCAAGATTAACGAGAACACAGGCGGCCAAACCAAATGCAGTAGTCCACCCTTCCTAAAAGAGGAGTACCTTATCTTCGGAGGGGGATTATACAGAATCGTGACATGCGGAGAACGGCTTTTGACTCACCTAAGGCAGTTCCCTGTTATGCTGCAATGTATCTCGAAGATGCACCTCACGACAAAGCAATGGGGAACCACTAGGAAGCAGTACTGAGTTACCCCGCGTTATTCTACTTGTTCCAGCCTCAGTAGCTACAACCGATGTCAAGACTTCCTACAATGGTATTAAACCAGCTTCTTGGTCATGCCAAGTCAAGCCTAGTTAATAGGAGTCTGCTGGTAGGACGGGAGATGATATCAGTAGTTTCACTGTAAATAAATGCATAGTGGGAGCAACTTAGATATTTTTGAAGTAGAAGGTGTTCCTCCCTCGGTTTTGGCTGGTTCTGTCCCCCAAGAGTATCAGTGTAGCTGAAGGTGCCCCTTGTCTCCAAATCTGTCTCCCCAACAAAAGTGTTCTCTTATGAGAGAAGTACGGTGCAGTCCTCCACCGTAGTAATTCAGTTACAGGTAACCAAAGAGTATTAGTATCTATCCATTTTGGAATTTTTCACACGTTAATTTCATTGGGTTTAATATTCTCCTCATCTAATGTCATTGTGACTAGCGTAACACATTGGCAAGACTGAACAGGACAAGAAGTTTTCTCTCTCGTTACTGGCAATTTTTCAGATAAAAATCTTAACGGATTTTTAAAAAAAGTACAAATGCTTACCAGAACATACAGGAGGCATCTGTTAAGTTGGGGCCGGGATAAAAGCGCTTAACTCATCAGAGAATGCAACTTAAAGCAGCTCATGTCGATAACACCTTCAAAATTTCACGCACAAGGATGAAGCCTAAAGTCGAACCAAATACACAGTACTTATTGGCAGACGTTCGAATGTACAGAATTAAACCAGTGCTTCTTGAGGGGCTTTTTGTAACAAATTTTCATGGGTGCAACAGATGGAACGAGTTGTACAAGATCCTGTTGAGAAGATTTGAGCAAACTTTGGTTTGTCGATTTATCAAGGGATTGAGGGAATACGTCGCCAGAGGAGAACAGCATTCTACTAGCACGCCTCATGGATACGAAGTCAACTTTTAATCATCCACAAAACAACATGGCTTCAGAAGTTAGAATATATGTGTTGGCAGTCGCAGAATTTTTGAAATTGTATCCATATCGCCCTCATTTGAACTATATATCTCCTGTCCAAGCAGGTTCATTCCGCTTTGTCTACAGCTAAGGAAGAGCACCCAAGCAAGTCAGACAACACAGCTTTCGTTTCGAAGCGATAACACATAAACGTTGATACAGAAACCATCCAATCGTTAAACTGACACGTTGGAAGTTGTGCTTTCAATCCGACCAAATAAAGTGAGCTAATCAGTTACTTTCCCAGTGGAAGAATAAACTGGTCGACCGATGTGTTCATCCACGTAGAGGACAAGTTAAGCAAGCAATCAAGTCTGCTTTGCCTTTTTGAATTTAAAGGTAAGCGAAAGACAACCGCGAAACAATATATTTACCTGTGGCACCTCCGCACAATATCTCCTTTAGTAGTGACACAGAGAGAGTGAGTAAGCGGGTAAGTGAGTAAGTCACTCATGACAGCAAACGGTTTTCGGATCTGAAGCACTTAATAAAGGTTATGGTCGACTAGCGTTGCCCCTACGTCCTACTCAAGTTGTCTTTCCATCGCAGATGACATTGTGGTGTAGCAGTGTTCATCACTGACATACAGAAGGGAGTGTAAGACACTGGTTTTGGCAGGAGACTCAGTTAAATCCGGCTGAATGCCTATAATAGTCCGCTTCAACTGAATCTGCTGCACCAGGCGGACCAACGTAAACGGAAGACCCAGTTGGATTCACTTAAGCCTCTTGTCAAAACCAAATTCGTGTGCAAATGAAAGTATTCGTCGAAATCTGATTTATTTTGGTCCACGTAAATATAAGGTTGAGGAAAACTTGGGAAACCTGATGAGCACCAAGAAAGGCGAACTAGCCATGGACTGCTGAAGAGTTTTCAGTGACCTTTGACTGGTGTACTGCTTTCAGACATGTACAAGACCTGTGTGTCACGTTCACCTCAGCGAGTGCGATGTAAAATTTGTAAACTGCTGTGTAATAAATGTACAAAGGGGGTGAACCGGTTACCCTTTTTAGCTTGAGTTTCCATCTTTAGTATCCACTAGCGGACAAGTGTAAGGTGGTTAGCGTCAATATTCTATCATATTTTATCATGTTGTGACAGCCAAAAACGCCGTGGTTTGAAAGTCCGGTTAGGAAAAGAAAGGACTTAAGTGGAATACGATGGAAGGCTCGTTTTTCAGCCTTAGTTCAAAGTGCCGCTTGATAGTGCCACAATCCGGTCATATCAAAGTGTCAAAAAACAAACCGAGGCTACCTCAGTCAAACGCTTGACATGAGACACATATCGTTCCTCTTCTGTGGTCTTGAACTGAGGGAAGGAGGGGATTGAGAAAATTTTCGCCGGAACATGTTGTATTACGTAGAAAAGTGCGGTTCTCGGAGGAGCTTATCCACCTATTCAACATAGGTGACTGCTTTTGGTCTAGCATAAAATCATAAATCGTACATAAACAGCACTTAAACAGTGTTTATCGTATCATCTTTCCGTGTCAGTGTCTAACAAACCGCATGACATTTTGCAAAACCTATTTACCAGGCCCCGCTGTTTAAGCATCGTCCTTGGACAACGGTACCCGTCTAACTCTCACTGAAATAGACCCACATAGGTCCTTTGGCATTTTGTTCTAAACGCCCCTCAGTGTATGGGCGTAAGGTCCACTGTGTGTAGCTCAACTACTTTCATTTATGAGCGAACGCAAACACAACTTTCACGTTCTGCTTCATCCCTGCACACATTTGAATTCCAGTAGAAATGGTGTGCTTTGTTAAAACTGATTCAAACTAACTTGTGCACTTTTGTTTCTGCTCACCGGACCTTTCAGCTTAGTGTCCTCAAACATGCCTACTTTTTGTTATTTTTCTTTGAGTTGATATCATTACAAAATTTTGCTGACGCGCATTTCACAGTTGTGCACTTTGCGGCCATTAGGTGCACACAGTGCAGAATCTCCACCAACTTTAGGTGACAGTTGTGTAATAGCACAGAGCGGAGCATATCGATCAGACGGACAACTAACCAATGATGATCGCGGTGAAAAAAATGTTCTTTCCGTCACAATAGTCGTGGACGCATCTCTATCAGTCTATCAGTGGATCATGTGCATGTGTTTACCCTTTGTTTGGTTAGGTGGACCACTCCGCCAAAACTGAAGAATCGGGTCTCTTAGGAATCTTCCTGCTCTAAAGAGCAGTGACGTATGTTGTCTTCATTAGAGTCCCGTGGCTAGTATCGAACAGACCAAGGAACACCGATTCGTCTAATGATACTGCACAAGAACCTTGTCTTGAAAAACTGCTCAGTGTGTTTAGCGTTGGAAATCTACACTAAGCGTTTGCACGCAGTACATGGGGGGGAGAAGAACAGCGGGTAGTGACGCTGTTTTCATAAACTATTCTGAAATGAATACTCAGTAGAAAAGTAGACAAAAAACTAACCTGGTGAAGTCTGGATACAATTTCAGTCAGTAATGTGTTGGAATACTGGTAGCTCGGGTGTGGTAGTATTTGACCAGCTGTTGACGTGTTCGCCGAGCTTGGCGATTTACAAACGCGTCACCATTCGAGGAGACATCTTCGGCGCACTGAAGAGGTCCTCCTCGAATGGTGACGAAACGTTTGCAAATCAATTGCCAAGCCCGGCGAACACATCAACAGCCTCCTGATCAATTACCAACAATATCAGTCACTGTTTCTTGGTCTTATTCTGCTGAAAGTATTTCATAAGGTCCATCGATTTGGACCGTTCTGAATTCAATCATAAAATGATAGCCTAACTTATTCCAAAAAGTTAAGATACACTGTGCAGCTTTCTCACCACTACTTTGGACTCATCAACAGTTTCGGGTATGTGTTCTTCCAGATTAGAGGGCTACTTTTGAGCCACGTGTGACGACAAAGTTTTAAAGTCGTACCCGGATAGAATATAGAGCTAGTCGTCTTTCAGTGGCATCGTTTACTTCACGTAACCTGGTGTAGACTGACTGAGAGTAAATTTGGGCAACGGTTAGAAGATTGATCCGAATTTGCTTATTAGCGTGTGCTGAAGTTCGTAGGGACAGACGATAAGCCGGAAGTATGGATTCATCTCACATTCGGATTGTTAGATCTGAGGGAAAAGAGATTAACCTACTCACGATTCGCACTGTTGATGTCTCTTGAAGTGTGACGGGACCATTCGCAGAGTTTCATAGGCTCCTGATTGTCATAAAGAAAACTAAGGCGTTCCTCTTACAAACCTGCCACCATTACAACTGCTTCGTCAAGTGAAAATTCACTTACGGCCATAGAGGAGCAATGATGCCGTGGCTTTTTTTCGTTCCTTTCTTTTTTCCTAATCACTTTCGCCATCATAAATAACTGGATGTCTTCAAGGTTAATGGAAAATAGAAGAAGTCGGACCCCAGCACAGCACAAACAATTTTTGTTTCAGTCATAACTCTAGAAGATCTCTATCAGCCAGTTGTGTGATAGTGGGTTCCGTTACTTCTTCAAACTGTGTGGGATGCTTTGGTTTTTCCACCTGTAGGTTTCCTCTGATCAGTAACATTTAACTGACTTCTCTTCTTTGGACTTGTTGTTTTGGGAGTCTGCCAATCGATGAAGAGGAGGACGCCGCTCAGTCATCCACCGATGAAATATTCACAGCCAATTTGCATCGCTTTTATTCTCGAAGTTGTCAATGTCATTCAACTCAGAAGACCGCAACGTTAATTTACGTTCTCTTTCAGGGCCGAAATGAATCGAAAGCCAAAGTAACTCCCTCAATGTTTGTACCTCTAAGATTGGCTGCTTCTTTCCATGTATCCCATGTCACCGAGGTCTTCGCCGAGAGATTTATGTCCGAAGTATACCAGCGCGCTATCAGAATTCGGTTGAGAATGTACATAGGACGAAGTGATGGACAAACACCTGCTTCTTTAGACAAAGCCATCTAATCGGATCTATTTCGTCAGAGTACTTGAAAGTGTAGTATGATCTGTTTAAAATGGCTCCCACTACACCTATT
This sequence comes from Clonorchis sinensis, assembly GCA_003604175.2. Classification (NCBI taxonomy): domain Eukaryota; kingdom Metazoa; phylum Platyhelminthes; class Trematoda; order Opisthorchiida; family Opisthorchiidae; genus Clonorchis; species Clonorchis sinensis. The sequence continues at coordinate 25,083,838 of CM030369.1, forward strand.
TAGTTGTTATGATTTTCGCTGCAGCTGCTACGATTTTTAAACCTTCACCAGGACAGCCACTTTTGGTCCTGTGAGAGCCTGATTCATTCGCATTGGCAGTGTGCCACTCTGAACTATGTGGTCAACCGTAATCCGTCTCTGATCACACTATCCCTTTGCACTCGCTCGCTGATTATACAAGCTGGGTAGATTTGATAAGTCCGATCTGTCTGATACAATATCAGCGCAGTCTGTCCACAGAAGTGCTCAACGTTAAATACTAGGAAAGCAGAAGACGCGAAAAAACCTCCAAGTGCAAGATTGTCTGAGAAGACTGACCCTTGTGGGGTTGCTGAGGTGACAATTTAGAAACGGGAAAAGCTACTTTTTATACAGTGGTATACGGACTGTGCGTAAGTTTGAACGCTGTCTCAGTTTGAGTTCGATGGCTTGCTGACGAGAGTTCTGAGTGGACAGGAAGGTACACGCCACATAGTATGCTCTAGCAAAATAGGGAACAGGCAGAAAAGAAACAGGTGATGTACGGATGTAGATATGGAGGTAATTTTCACCATTCAACTGGAGTTCAGTCCTCCTTTAAAGCGGACTAAGGGCCCTACTAGCTGCATCACCATGTATGCCTTGGGAGAAACACGAAATGACGGGGAATACATAAATTCAGATATAAAATTTTGAGGACCACTAAATTGGCATAACTTCTGAAGAAAGAGTCTTCCGAGTCTTGACAAGAATGCTTCACGACGAGCAGTCTAATTAAATAGTTGGAGCGGCTGGTGTTAAGAACACTCTGCGAGATCCTCTACACAAGAAGGAACACACACTTTGGTTCAACACCTTCAGCAGCGTTGCGTCGTAGGCCAATGTCTCGAAATAATCAACGTGAGACAAGGAAGAAATTGCGAAACAAAATACCAATGTCATCGGGCAGTTCAGAAATTCTTGCTTGAAGATCATCAGTGCAATCCAAGACGGAAATGGTGATAAATATGTAAACTGAAGAACACCGGTAGCACTAGTGTTCGACTTTTGTACATTAGAAGTGAGATGAGAAACACTGACACAGTCAACCACGTGAGCGCGCGCAGGGTCCAACAATACGAGGGTCATGTGGAAGATTGTTGTTTACGTTTGAGAACACATGAAAAATGAAAAAACACTTGTAACCATAGATTTACTTCTTCCCAGAGAATAGGTAATGAAGCGGACAAGGGAAGTTACAACATCCACTGTACTGTGGTTTATCATCTGGAGAGAACGAGAACAAGAAGCAAGTGCCTTCTACGTGGTTCTCTGTAGAAGCGCGGGAAAAGCCATGAAGCGGTACTTTCTGCAGGCTTAATACAAACAGTACTACAAAGTTCGAATAGAGAAAACCTACACCTCGCATTAGCGAGATGTACTATCACCTAACTCAATTATTCCGTGCAATTTCGAACAGAATAGGAAACGCGATGCCAGGGCCCAGAGGATACGTTAGCCGATAGGATTGTAGAAATTATACTGTGAGATATCCAGAGTGAGTTACCAGTTGAAACAGGAATGGGGTCTGCGGGTGTTGGGGCAGTATACAAAGATAAGGTGATCATGGCACTTAAATCAGGACAGGAGGCAGTCTCGGTAGACTTTATCCATACCCCTTTTACTGAATATCAGGCTAGGACGTGTAAACATATTCCAATCTCTTTATCCAATATCTTAGCTGTACTTCGACTAGATTCATGACAATATGGCGTCTGTACTTGTAGGCCTGTTTCTTCTGTCTTTCTAGCAGTCCAATCTTCGTGGAGCTGACCGACCCATTGCGAAAGAAAAACCTTTTCAAGAGCCGAACATGACTGTACAAACTAGAAACCAAGCTAAGGAAGGGACGTACCACCAGAGCAAGGCGTGGATCCGGTTAGAAATAAAGATGTCATTTCTAACGTTGCCTGGAATCCGACGACGCCTACAGACAAATGTGTGTTTGGGGACAATAAAGGAAGGCTAGTGTGAAGTAAAGCACGTTATTGGAACGGTACGGCGAACGTACACACAAAGAGCTTGTGGTCAAGTTAGATTCAATCCCTGATTGGCTCATTAACTGGGTTACTGAGTCCCAAAAGAACAAAAAGTGTTGAGCTTGGACCGATCGATGCAGGATCAGGAAGAGACACCGCTGATAAATTTGCAATAGATACTCCGTTACACCGACCGGCCACCCCAAGCAGTTCTGCGACTTGCAACACAGGTTTGGGCAAAAGCACGAATTCCGAGAAAGACCTTACATCGATAGTTAGTCCAGTACAGAAAAGTTTGGTTCGAATGGGGTATGAAAAAGAATCCGTACAGGAGCTATGCTAAACGCTTACTTCTATCAATGACAATTAGATGGTGAACCGTGCTCAAGGAGTGAGCTTAGACTTATGTCTCAGGTTGATTCGGCCCCTCGTGGATGAGGGTAGAATAAGAAGAATATCCTTAGGTCAGCGCCAGGAGCGTTCACAACACTGAAAGCTTTGCAAATTGGGAAACTACTCACAGGCCAAGGTTAGTCTCTGAAGGTTTGATATCCTATACGGTGTCCAGCGTAGTCAACAGATCGGTATTTGCGTTTCACTACTCCCAACAACCTCCACAAACTATGGTGGGGGCCTGAGTATAGTTTACCTTTCAAGGAAAAAGTAATCCCTATGCTAGTGTTTCAAGACACAACAATTTCCCACATTCGACTGATAATGCCCCTAAAATATTGTTTTTGGTCTAGCTGGAACATCGGATGAATGATGACAGGGCATATCAGATGGTTTTGGAAAAAGAATTTCTCTCAAAATAGACGAATTCGCCAGATTCCGAAGAGTACCCAGTTCAGGCTGCGTACTTCGCAGATAGGGGGATCTTGTGCATCGGAGAGTTCTTTTTTTCCAGCTCGTTGCTGAATGCAGATGATTCAAAAGTAACCCTATAAGCTCTGACTAATAGATCCACTCGGGTTGACAAGGTAAACTATACGCTTTCATTCGTCGTTGATGGTGTATTTTCAGGACATAACTTAAAATTTGTGGCCTTCGCATCTCTATTCTGTCATTTCTTGGTGGTCGGAAACGTAGCAGCTGAAGACCAGATCCAAAATGAACTCCGGTGCGAAAATGCGACACCTTACTCATGGGTGCAGTAATACAATATGTTCCCTAAAACCAAACACCATGAATCTAAGTCACTTTGTAATGCACTACTCATAAGGTTGCTGAAAATTCTTCGACAGCCCACGACCGGTTTCCCCTTCTGCTTCGGGTTCATCAGGTAGGTGCAGTCCCCGAGTCGTCAACCTTATGTTCTACTTGAAACCAAATTGACGTTGGCGAAATACACTCATTTTCAAACAAATTTGTTTATGAGAGACTCAATTGGAATCCAGCTGAATCTCTCGTTTGTGATGTTTGATTTGTTTGCAAATGAGTGTATTTCACTTCGACAATTCTTGAGAATGTTGATTCAATCGTGCCTGTTCGCTCTTCTATAAGCAAATTACGGAGACATTAGTTACAGGCTTTTGTTAAGTACTCCCACTTCCTTATATCCTATGCATAGGCCTTTATTCTAAGAGAGAACTTTACAAGAGAATTAGTCTTAATTATGCGGATCGTAGAAGGCCGTTTGAGAACCGGCTTCTCAAAGAAAACTCATACCATTCAACTATGCCAATATTTCTGTGAAACGGTATCCGACGGAAGTACAGAGGGCAAGTAGCTTGAATGTAGCCGAAGGTCGGTTCGCACCAGGGACCTTCCGATCACCCGCTAGCTCCCCACCCTCTGAACTCGTTTGAAAGCAGACGACAGTGCTTGGCTTAACTGGCATTTACTGGCGAAGAAGAAACTATTAGTAATCGTCACTGAGTGAACTGTCTTAACTTAAATCTCAACTTAAATTTTCAGCTCCATTTGATTTTCGTCTCTACAGACAACCGGGTCCAGTATTTAAGAATGTACTCGCCGTCAACGTATAGAACATTCTGTTAGAGGTGCAAGGTCATAAAACCAGGCGTTATCTAGAACAAGCAAACAACATTTAATCTGCGAACTACACTCATTTGCAAATTAAGTTGGTTTTGCGAGAGACTCATCTGGAATCCAGCTGAATCTCTCGCTTGTGATGTTTCCAGGCGATATCTCGAATATCGTAGCAACTGGAACGTGAGGGGGCCTGGTGCAGCACATTCAGTTGCCTGGACACGTCACAAACGAGAGATTCAGCTGGGTTCCAGGTGAGTCTCTAGCAAAACCAAATTTGTTTGCAAATGAGTGTGGAACTGTTATTTAGGCGGCAACAATAACCCACAAGTGATAATCGTTAAACTTTACTTGAGAACTGATTCACAAACAAAAGCGGGACTCTAAGCAATGCACCTACAGGTTGTTAGGAAATATGACAGCTATAAGCAAGCGCACCTGCTCGCTTGTACGGATATCCGTACTGGTGAGGTCATTCAAATGCACATCCTTTCACAGTGCTTCCGGCCTAATTCAGCCTAAAAGATCGAGTTTCTGTTTCGGCACTTTATCTGTAAACTGCAGTTGGAGGTGACGGTGTTGCGTAGCAAAATGCAACGCTGTTGGTTGAAACTAGTAGGTAGGTGTACAGTTCTCACATTGGTCGAAATGCATGGTTCTTATGTTTGAAATGAGACAGCGGTGTCAACCAATCGAACTTCCAGGAACTTTATCTCTTCATACCCATACTGTTTGTTGTTGGAACTGGAGGTCTTTGCGCTCCCTCCAGTATGACACCACGCTGTACAACACATTCGATTTATTTGTCCCAGACTCAAGTTATTATGTTGTTCCTACTTACTGTGAGAAATGGCCTCTCTAAAAGAACATGATGCCAATGTGACCTTTCTCACTGAGTCCTTAGAGAAATGTGCATTCGGACACACATGATTGGTGAATACTGTTGGTCACTCTGATTCAGTTCAGCTATGTTTTCGTTAGAATTTTTAGAAAGGAACCAGCATTTTTAGACGGCTCGTTTTTTTAAACAAGTGGTGACCGGAGAAACAGAGTACCACTACTTCAATGCGGGTATTCGTCATGAATTACACCCAACCAAAGTGCGCTGCTTCTATTCAGAGCCAAAACTTCTTTGCTTGATTTATCAAGCTGCCATCCAGACACTTCTACTGGATTCTATCTCATGAAGCGCATGTCGCCAATACTTGAAACTCTTCCCCATGACAAAGGGTTCGCTATCGAGAGATAATTCCATGAAATCCAGTGCGACAACTTTGGCGGATCGTTCTTGAGAACTTTAGGGTGCCAAATATAAGTAATGAGTTTTGATGCGAGAATCTAGCATTTGTACCTATGAGGCAACAACACTCAGGCATGAGGTCATTGAGAAGTACAAAAAAATAAGTATAAAATACGTACACATACATATACACATGGCGCGAGTTTCTGCATAACCTTGTCCTTGGAAGAAGAAGATACACGCATTGTAGTGTGGAGCAGAGCTAACAATGGATCGTATTGTCCTGAGCAGCGATAAAACTCTAGCACTAGAACTGGGTCGACAAAGTGCAGCAACATGTGCACACGCTGGACCAACACCTGTGCTGTTTGGATTCCAACCTGATATCAGATGAAACCGCCGTTTTTGCATGACCTGTTTTCAACAGTTTACTGCAAACCGAAATAGTGAGCATTGTGTCCACCATCTACATGGTTGTACTTGTCAATACACCAGCTTCTATTTGACCATCAAATCACCCGTCGTTAGCTGCCTTGGCTTCGATTCAAGCCATCACCTTGGCAACGCTCATCCGATGAGCCATGTCCCGGAAGGCAGTTTGGCACCACACCCCTTCTCTGACAAAGGTAACAGGAAGTCGAAGGTGAGAGAGTGCCTGTAGCACGACTGTGACCCCAACACATGGATATGAAACCCACACGAGGATTGTCAGTGGGCACATCGCTTGATTTATCCGATCCACCACTATCGAGTGACGTCCTGGTAAACATGACAAAAAGTCAGCTTCCTGAACCGATCTTTATAAGAAAATAATTCCTTGCATTTTGTGTGCTATGATCGTCCTTTGTGCAGAACACCTGGACAATGTTTGCTCACCGAACGGATCTCTGTTTTACACGAGAGGGGAACTGAAGACATCTATCTCCATGAGGATAAAACATCTTTGTCATGAATTGAAGGCAGTTCTTTGCCCTGTATTAACACTTTAATGCTAGGAAATTCTCCCGAGGTTGGTCAGATCAACACTTAAACAAACCGCAATTCCGTTGGAAGTTTAAAATAGGCTAGACTTTCGCTGTATCTCCAGCTGCATGAATTGTTTCAGCGAAGCACCAGAACAGCAGCAAAATTCATCATGCTCGGACGTTGAGACATTCCGCTGCGCGAAAATCTTGGACCTGTGAAGTAGGGTGGTCTCCCAAGATGAAACTTTTCAAAGAAAGGTCACTCACTTCACTAAAAACCGAAAAGGCACTTTGCTCTTCAATGAAGAACCGCCACTACTAACGGCCAAACAGACCCATTTATGGTTTTTTCTCGTAGCCTCTTAGTTTTCCCTTTTTCTGAGTGTCTCAAAGGCAACTTGTAACCATCGAAAATTTCCATAGGGTTTGGTTGAAAATGACCATTATCCAATCAAAACTGTATGCGGGAATTAATTTTGTCCATAAAATCTCCAGCAAAAAAATTTTGAGATTCGATGCAAGGATGTGGGGAACCTGAGAGCAGTGTTTGTTGTTACCGAACTCCAAGTTCAATGCTCAACCAGGATTTTAGCACGAGAGACCAAAAACACAAGCTAACCAGTAATCTTTACACTAAAATGAACGCAGTAATTTAAGCTGAGTCTGCCGCAGCAGCTTTATAGCTGTCCGAGTCGTAGCTGATACATGTCGATTGCGAAAACTTCAGCTTATACAATGGGATGGTGGCGTTATCGTAAGAAATTACACCGCCAGCCATTCAACTTATTTGATGCAATTCATTGTCATAGGGCTGTTACAATATATACTTGCGAACCTCACGGGCCAAATATGGTACCTGAATGCGTCAGTACAGATCCCTTCACAGCCTCGATGAACACCGATTACTAAAGTACAAAAGGAACCTTGGCTCCAAGTGAATGTGTTGCATCAGGCCGCCTCGTGTTTCAGTTGCTACGAAGTTCGATGTATCGCAGTGCGTCGTTAGTTGTACATAACACATCACTCATAAGGTTACTGAAGGGTTTTTAGAAACCCTGTGAGTAGTGTGTCACGTGCGAACACAGCAGTTTGATGGAAGGGCAGTTTTGTCCCAACTCGTACGTTTGAAGGAATTTCGACTCACATTGTTGACTTACTGTCGTAACAACAAACAGCTCTTCTGTAGACAAATCGACAGCTGCAGCTGAGAATAAACACGTTCATACTACGCAACCAAAGCACCACAGGCATGACTTGTCTAACTGCGGGTGACGGAACCACTGTAGAAAGTCACGTCACGCTTCACGATACCCTTGACACATACACAGCCTGCATAGGCCTGGTGACACCGCAGAAACGTTTAACTGCGTTGAAATCCAAACTGTACGATGTATCGACTGAAGAACGACCGAGGTGAACTAGATTGCCTCGCCATCCAAACACTAAGGACCATGCTTTTTAGCAGTTGGGTGGGACTGAACTCAACAAACGACTTTATAATAAAGAGTCATGGGCCAACACCAAAACTAGCAGCAATTCAACGGATTACTGCAGCAGTCTCCAAGACTAAGAAACAACATACGTAGTTTGGTCACTTTACATTGGCTACGTCTGTGGAATTAGCATCCGGATCGACAAACCCTGGTCGGAGAATTCCTCGACTTCCTGAGTCGAACCAAGGAGAAACATAGCAGACAAATGCAGTTGAAACGCTGCGAAAACAATTTTTCGTATTGATAATTCAAGCAACTTCTGCAAGAGTGTAGAAGCCCCTCGTTAGATTACACATGCTGCCTTCACATACGTCCCATTTCTACTGATGGATTCAGACTTACAAAACAAAGCCATTTGAATGCACATATGAAAGACTAGAAGTCATATCAGCACACCGTCTAACACATTTCGACTTTATGTGAACGGGTTCACATGGCTTATACAAATTCAACCGACCAACAAAAGTAGTATGTGCTTGACAGCCGTATCAACCTGACTGGTGCATGTGTATTTTGTAACCGGACGGAGGCGAAGTCAACTTACTAATGGTGATGTGACGAGACATGGCAATTTTCAACTGAGATTTCATCCTGTCAGTGAGGCCAATCTATGCTGAGACCGAGGAGCACTGTACAGCTGTTTCATCCTTATTGGGAATCATCAGCAGTGCGCCTCTCACGAAGCCCAGAGTTTCCAACCCGCAACCCTCCGGTTGGACATTTTATCGTTCGGCCCCGAGCGGCTGATTAGGTCTCAGTTGAACGAGACATAGCGCCGCTCATTCTTCAATCACAGAAACCACATTACTGACAGGCTCTCGAGCCCTTCCTTTGAGCCACTGACAGACTGATGATGATGCGAGGAGATTTGGTAGTTTTCAATCGAGATTTCGTCCTGTCAAAAATTATCAAATGCCTTCACAACAGCACCAATCGATCAGTGGTTCCGAGGATGAATAGTTTCACGAAATAAGCGAAACTTCTATCTGAGAAGTCGTCACTCAAGGGACCAGTCAATGAGTGACCACGTGATGTGGTTTGTGATTGAAGCATGAGCGGAGCTCATCTTTCACCACTCCATAAAAGTACGAAGCAAGACAGATAGACGAACTTAACCAAATGCGAAAACCCCAGATGATCATTATCATCGAAAAACAGCCGCGAAATCGACGCAATCTGAGACCCCAACTCCTTAGTATAAATAAAACAGCAGGTATTCGTACGTAGTGTATGTTGGTATGACGTAAGAAAAACGGTAGTTGTGGAAGTTTTGTTTCCGGTATTGTAGTGGTAGAGTCAGTTGTGTAATAAAGTAACAATAAGGCATCCAGAAGTTGAAAAAACAGACTGTGGTAGTCGTTGTAGTTACTTATCTTCTAAAGTCACAATAGAAACAGGTACAAAACGGAAGGGATGTGAGGGCGGAGGGACAACGGTGAGTAATTGGAGGTTGGAGGCACAACAAGCTCCACATCCCAACCAGAGTTGATTGATAGGCTTATTGATTGATTGTATATTGAGAATGGGGGACCCTGGCGTCGTGTGAGTGAAAATCTCGAGTATTCCAGGTAAAAAAAGGACTCAAACTGTCCAACCGGAAGAAACAAGGAGCGAACGAATTAGATAATTCCCCCCGTCAAAAGGTAATAACCAAAAAATTGACAGAGAGAAACGAAATGAGGATGGGTGGTAGGTGGGGACATCACGATGTGGTTTCCCGAAAACGGGCGCACCTCATGGCCCATTCCCGTGTACGGCTCCGATACAAAAATACGATAAAGTTGAGTAAAAATGACCCAAAACGGATAAACAAAAAGTACTGAAAGTAGTTGTTATTGGTACCGTTGGTAGTGTGCTGACAGTTGCATGAACCACCATCTAACGAGAACATGAATGAAAAATTCTCTACAAAAAAGGAGCATCTTTGTTTCATGTGAAGACTGAACAAACACAGTAGCCATGTCTAGAACAAGAAGGCAAAAGGAAAAGAGCGAGATTATCACTGTTGAGCAAAGAGGTGTTGTATAAGCTCTCAGTTGTTTTTATCTGATGTTCTACGCAGTTGGAAAACCTGCGGTTGCCAGGGCTGAATTGAGTGCCAAGCTTCGATTGGCCGAGATGGCCAAAAGGGGAACGTGATAGTACTTGCAAGGAACTCGTGTACAACGACCTTTGGCAGCATCACGACAGACGATAACACGCCCTTGATTGACTTCGACATTCTCTGTAAACAAATGGAGATGCCACGAACGATAAGTAGGTGGAAGCCTTGTAGAAGAAGCAGCTACTCTATACCGAATCAAGAGAGAAACACTGTCTGCGACAAGTAATTTGATACAACTCGAGTTGCAATCATACTTGTCCTTCTGCTTAAACGTCATTATTCATAAATCTTGTCAACAAGCCAATAACCGTACTCTAGTGTGATCCAGCCCATTGTGTTGCCTGAAAATCGAACTGGAACTTCAGCCTTAGAAAACACTTCGAGAAACAAGAGAAATTTGATACAAGCAAACGTAGATCACGTTTTTTCTGGTTATGATACTTCCCGGTCGTGCCGGCCTCGCGAACTTTGTCATCGTTCGAAAATTAGTATGATCTCCAACATCTATAACCACATCTTTTCTGGTACCTAGGTGATTGTATAATGTATCTTGTATAATTGTCTTTCAAGACCCTAAGGAATTCACTGTGAATCAGTTATATGTCCCAGGCAGGGAAAACTCTGATCAGGTCTCGCCGGAGGATTCAGTTCGAGAACAGCAGTATGGTGTCCATGGATCTAGTAATACGGTAATACATTATTCAATGATAACACTGTCCAATTCAAGTCGTTAGATATTGAAACCGCATCCTTGTTCTGGACCGAAAACTTCTGACTGTTTGTTGAGAAACCACAGCTCAACCTTTCCTAGATGGATTCCTCGCCGAACATGTCTGTGTGCAGTAATTCCGGTCGCCGGCATTCAGAGAAATATGGCCAGGTCAGTTACGCATAGTCCAACGACAATACTTGAGTTGTTTCCTCCATGCAGCTAGTAACAAAATACCGAGGGTGTGATGCGCTAACAGAGGTTGGTGAAAGAAATTCCACCACCAGACCGCTCGATACCTCATAATCTTCTAAAGTACGGCTTCGACCCTCGCTGTGAAAATGGTGAAATGCTCAGCAACTTCGCTGACTTCAACCGATTACGGGACAGCAACAAGAGCATTCAACATCTAGTGAAGCATTTGTTAATTTGGTATTCAAACGATGATTATGTGGCACACCAACCGGACCATATCCTAGTGAGGTCTAGATGAACCTCACGCAATGAGAATTCTCGTTCCATTAGAGGAACAGATTAAAAGAAGCAAAGATAGCCGGATCACACCATAATCACAAAGTTTAGGGTCGCATCTGACAACTTGTTAGCAAATTCACCGTGTAAATTAATACAATACCACCCTCCTCGATTGTCCCGATATGTAACAGCGAAAAAAATCCGAAGCTTGTCCTGTGGTTCTCGGTGAGGTCAATACACAATGCACACACATAGTTGATTCGATTACGATACTGGTAGTAGACACGTCCACAGATGGACCATGCGGTTGCTAAACTAGGCTAGGGAGGTCAGACTGGAATGCTCGCCAAATTATTGCACCCTCTGGCGCCTGTACGTCAGAAACGCTTCGAATCCATTCTAGCTTGACGGGGAAACCTGTATTGAATCCGCGTCGATTGTCAACAACTAAGCGAGGTAATTTCATCCTTTGCGACAAGCCTCCGGGAAAAGATAATCTGCGGAAGCTATTCCGCTCACTGCATTCCTGATGCTAGAGGATAACTTTCCCGAATGGGCCAAACATCTCAGTACCATGCATCGGCACACGTCCCTCTCCAGCATTAAACTCCTAGAACATCGTACGACTTATGAAATCGTTTCGATCTTTGAAGGGCAGGCAGTTTCTTCTCAACTTACACTGATCTCGGTAACGGTGTTACGGACTTTATGGTTTTTGAACAGAGTGGATTGGGGATCCATGCTGAGATGAGTATATCATATAGTCGTTATAAGCAGGATTTCAGCGTGTCGTCTGAGCGAATTTACATTACTCTATGAGTCTGATACCCTATGGCATCACTCTCTTGTTTTAAGGGAACAAAGCCGTTATAACGACCAGATAATATATTCGTCCAGCAAGGAAACCCAGTCCACTCTGTGCAAAAACCATACAGTCTGTAACACCCTTACCGAGATTAGTATATGTTGAGAAGTCGGTAGTTCGAAACGGTATTGTGGAGGTTTTGAACAAGTACCGTAACGACTTACGCAGCAGCGATTGTACCGGTAGTCTTCCGATGGAAACCCAACCGGAACATCGGACTAAAAGACAATCTGCTACGGTCTATAACCAGCCTTGTGTGTGCTCATCAGAAAGCCCATTCAGAGCACCATACATTACATTGGTTGTACAGCACAGCAATTGTCTGACACTGCCCAGTCTGGCAAACTTAACCCATGGAATGAAAGAGTCTTACTGGAGTTTAATTGCTATGTATTTGACTGATTCTAATCAGATTGACGTTCGAATAGTATACCAAATCTTGTTAACCACCCCTCCCACAGTTTAGGTGAACTCGACTGCTCGTTACGGAGGTGATATTCATCCGGCTGCGCAAACATCCGGGGCTCAAAACCAATTCGTAAGGACACTCAAATGCAACTGGTCGGCAGCAACGGCAAACCAGGGCAGATCCCCAATGGTTGACAGTGACCTATTATCCAACTTTTGCGTGGTGGATATTACGTAAACAGTGGACTTTATTTCCTCTAGTTTTGAACGACGTTCTCTCTGGGCTACTGCTTTCCTATATAAATCATGTGGTACACATCACTTGTCTAATATCTCGTTTTGCTGATGACGTTTCCGGGTATATTCGAGCGTTTGAAATAACCTAAGTCATTGACCGATTGAAAAAGCAAAGTCCCGCGCGAAGATATCATATGCTGCTCCATTATTTACTCTGTCCAGTCTTTGAGAGTAACGTGTTTTCATCCGATTTAAGCACCTCTTCTAGAATTCTACGAAAAAGGTGACCAACCCTTCTGTGACAACCGTCGTGCAGGTTTGTTGGATGTATTTGCTAGTCTTTGCTATTCTCTTATGGGTCGCTCCACCAGCAAAAGACACTATAATTGGGGTCAAGCTCGGGGGAGAGATTTCACTGACCAAATCCTCGCTTTGGGTCAGGGTTCTGGAGCAACGATATAAATGACAACAAATCAGTAGCCTGCAACAAGTCCTCGAAGGAATGTGTCAGTGAACTTCTCCGTCAAACTAGAGATCAACACTAGCAGTTTTTCTAAACCAGTCCAGACGGGCCACTTAGAATATACAAGGTGGTGCTGCAGAATATTCGTGGACTCGACTACCTCATTCCAACCACTCTTCTGAACGGCAAATGCCAGTAAGCGCCCTACAGTGTATCTACAACTGAAGCGCGAACTGTGGCAGAAAAGATAAATTGGTCGGAAGGCCAGGATCCGAAGCCATCAAGCTGATATCCGACCAGCTACACCTTCTGCTTGTGAAACACGGTCGATGCATATTCCGGACACTGAGAGAATAGGATTTTTCGGCCATGGGTGATTGAGGAATATTCTCAAAATCGTATACTGAACAAAGAGATTCGCCGTCGACTAGAGCAACCCCTCCAACAAAGTAAATTCTGACGGTTTAGAAACATTTTCGCCACCCATTTGCTGACATATTCATGAGTATACAAGCTGTTTTTTCCTAGGAACCTAGTGTTGTTGCGAGGCGACCAACTGAAAATCTGGATCGACACCCGTGTTGAGTAGTTGAGTCTGTGAGTTGCTTACGGTCCACGCCACTGAAACTAGTATTAGATCGATACCTGAAAGAGCCTTGCCACTGAATGTTGGTGTTTGGGTAGCTGTGATTCCAGAAGCATCCAATAAACTAACCCATCCTCACGCAGGAGGTAGTACAGTGAGTCTAACCCAATCCTGAGATAACCGCGTTGTGCGCCAGGCTCGCAATCCTGAATGGCGTAGGAGGCTTTCGGCGTACAGGAGTTGGATAACCGTGACTTAAACTGTCCGGTAAAACAGCTGGAAGCTATAAGGTGAGATGCGCCAGTTGGAATAGTCCTTTTAACCGGAATCTATAGCGAAAAAAAAACATCCAATCAGAGAGGTGTGGGAGCATAAAGTATTCACCTCTGAGAAGTCTTAAGGCTGTTTTGCACGGTTCATGGGCCAACTTGGTTTTATTATTCCTTTCATTTCGCGTGAAAATGAAATCATACAGAATTCAGGACCACAAACTAAGAATATATCCCATTATTAAAAAAAATATACAACACTGTAAGGTCCAGATAGGACTGACATTTTATATTCACTGAGCTGCTCTTCCCTGTGCAATATAAAATACAGATTAATCACCCGATCTTGGGCGTGGAATTCTTGACAGTGTTACACTGTTAATGGTATGGTCTGACAGAATGCGAACGGTTACCAAACGGCACTGATCTTTGAAGTGTTGAAACACTTCCACGGCCAGTGTCCTTGATGGTATATCAAGAGCCGTTCCTGTGAGGAGCGAAAGTAACCGGCATCCGTAGACCGCAGATGTGCGGGACATGATAACAATCTAGTTCAAGTGTGCGGTGACCGGTAAGTACACAGGTCGTGAGACTATCTGCCAAACAAAGACCCAAAGACCAATTTTAACACGAAATTATAAAGTCCAAAATCCACACGCAGTTGGATAACTGTGACTTAAACTGTCCGTTAAAACAGCTGGAAGCTATACGGTGAGATGCATCAGTTCGAATAGTCTTTCTAACCGACACCTCTAGCGAAAACAACCATCGAATCAGAGAGATGTGAAAGCTGATAAGGTCAGTACAAAGTATTCACCTCTGAGGAGTCTTAAGGCTGTTCTGCACGGTGCACAGGCCAACTTGATTTTATTATCCCCTTCATTCCGCGTGAAAGTGAAATCATAGAGAATGCAGGTCCACAAACTAAGAATATGTATCATTTTATATTCACTGAGCTGTTCTTACCTGTGCAGCCTCCAACGCAAAAATTATTCGGATTAATCACCCGATCTTGACAGTGTTACATCGTCAATGGAAGTTTTGGTACGATTTGACAAAATTCGAACGGTTAGATTGATCTCTAAAGTAATGAGACACTTTCCACGACCAGTGCCCTTGATGGTACATCAATAAGTGTTCCCGTGAAGACCGGAAGTAACCGCATACCCGTAGACCGCAGATGTGCAGGACATGATAAAAATCTAGTCCAATGGTGCGATGACAGGCAAGTACACAGGTGGTGAGGCTATCTGCCAAACAAAGACCCAAAGACTAATTTTACCGAAAAATGGTTACGTCCACAATCCACACACAACTTACCGTCGACCAGATGAACATATCGGCAGTCGGAATTCCGATGGCATTTTCCTGCTTTGAAATCTCGGCAAATGGGAAGCGTTTCCAAAAGCTGCAAAAAAGACAACAATTCTAACAGGATGGAATAAGGAACAGGCTCAGGAGACAAATCAAGTGAAGGTTAAATGCTATTTGGTGACGCATTGATTGTTTCAGTGAGATGACTGGCCTTCGAACACACCAACGGTGAGCCTATAATAAGTGGATTCGACCCTGATTCATCTACTGCCCACTGTCCTTCCCTACCCAAAGGAAACTCATTCCACTATAACAATGAACGAACCTAGGATGACAGACGGATGACTGACTCACCTCGAATGATAGAATAGCAGTAGTCTTTGTTGCTATTGTGCGGTTTATCGGTCAACTGTCCGAAGGCATTGCAGCACCGCTTTGCAACATCAATAATAAGAGTAATAATATGAACAATAATAGTAATAAATGTTCCGTTGTAACATACTTTCAGTACCTAGCTGTCATGCCACGCGAAGGAAGCAAGACAGCCGAGATACTGCCAGGTTGCCCAAACCTAGACAGTAGTCGAGAGGCCAGAGCCGCGTTCAAACCACAGGTCATGTTGCTATTAAGTTCGTGTCTTAAACACTGAGCTATCTCGAGCTCAACAACACGAAGTAGGGCTAAGGTATAAAAAAAACCGCAGAACCTGCTGCAAACAACTTTATCCTATTCAAACAAAACCTTCTTGGGGAGAGTGGGAATCGCCCATGATGGAGATCAGTGGGCTGTAGGTTCACATTTCAGTTTGACATATTACAGACTGGAATTTTCGCATGTGCCATCAATCAACCGACTACAGTGGTTACTAAACTGGTTTTTAGTTTCCAGCTCTTGCATGGACTATGGCAGTCCGAAAGAATATGCAAACAGTCGAAATAATGCCCATTCAACCGTTGAAGATTAGCCATAAATACGATCCCTGTTCAGCAATGTTGTCAAAACGCACGAACGTACAGGTCTTCTGTGGAGATCCGCCCAAAGATCACTACACGGTTCCTAATCCACTTTGGATGCGAGCAACACGGTAGGGGCACTCGCATCTGTCCGTGTACAAGTTCAGACAAGTAGAAGACAGTGGGGTGGGCGGGACGAGATTCCAAACGCGGCCGGCTCACAAGTCCGGTATACGAAGCAGGTGTCCTTAGAAAATAAGGTCACATGTTAGATAGCATTCGAGCCAGTATTCCATGCAGAACATGTAGAAACACATGTACCAACATGAATCGCACGACTGACAGAAAAAGTAGCCCGGACAACTACAAGTGCACACTGGTGGCTAACCCTGTCAATCGCTGGGACGACTAGAGAGGAATGTCACAAGTATAACAGGATAGAGGAATCTTTTGTTGTCGGGTCTCGGCATACGGCGATTAAGG
Organism: Clonorchis sinensis; assembly: GCA_003604175.2. Taxonomy (NCBI): domain Eukaryota; kingdom Metazoa; phylum Platyhelminthes; class Trematoda; order Opisthorchiida; family Opisthorchiidae; genus Clonorchis; species Clonorchis sinensis. The sequence continues at coordinate 25,100,390 of CM030369.1, forward strand.
CTAGAGGCCGCTGCATGGATTCCAGAAGTAGACTATCGTCACTGTCCCCAAAACTTGGATAGGGCTAATCTACATCGGTCAATATTGTTGGAAAGAGGCCCATGCTTCTCTGTGCAGGACAAGACGTCACGGATAACGGAACAGAGCAGAAAATGTCACGTGTGGCCACTTTTGCAGTTACTGTTGGTAGCCTGCAAATCAACTAAAGCAACTAAACTCCATATCACATCTGCCTGAGTCAAGTAAGGTTGGGTAGAGTGAATTTTCATTCCTGTTTGCCACTCCAGAATGCTGTATCAGGATAACTAACCTCCAAAACCGTCCTCTCCCGAGTAGAATACAATGAACTAAACTTATCACTTTTACCCACTCTACGATGTGATGCTCTTGGAAGAACAGGACGGGTTGGACCACCAGTGTGATGTCCATCACAAGGGTACATATACAGAAAAGACCCTGGAGTTTGGGGGCTGAACCTGTCCCCACATGGATATTCTGACTTTTGCTCGTTGTTCACTTCACTGGTCAGGTACCCATAAGCCGTCCAAACCTGCATGGGCGAACAGTAAGCCATGACCTCAGTCACGTCTTCGTTTGCACTTTTTGTCTACATTCATAGGGTGTTCTCACCCGGGATTGCTGTCAGTGGTAAACCACACAAAGAGATTTCATGCGACTTGATATTCACCATGGCCTATGCCCAGTATAGTTCCTTCCGACCACAATACTAATCACCCTACACAACTACTTCTGTATGTTTCCCAGTTGAACTAGGTATTTTTGGAAAAATGAGATGTCTAAATATCGAGAGGCGTGAGTGCCTGGAGCCATTTCGAAGAATCTAAGAACCGAATTTGAATGGCCGATGCAACCTAAAGAATCTGCCGAAACAAAAACTGAAAAAGATCTCGGTAGGTAAAATATCTGAGCCTTCATCCAAGGAGTGCGAGCACATTACTGAAATTTCTATTTTATTACCCCTTTGCAACAGAGCCTGTCTAGTATTTTACAAGCCCATCATGTCAACTGCATACACAGAAGGCCATTGAGTATTACGGTCGTCTACTTTGCTCGGCTGACAAACGTTTTTTTGGAAATATACCAAATATAACCAATTGAGATCCTGTTGACCAAGGTCACCCAAGAAGAAACAACACAGACTAGGGGCGGTTGGATGCTTCGGAAACTGTTTCCTCGAAATAGTAGTGTGTTGCAGATTTGGTGTTAACCTCTAAGGTAAAAGCGAAGGAGGTGGTCGACCACCTTGCGAGAATTTTGCACAAACACCTCAGCTTTGGCATTACGTCAAAATATTGGTAGCTCAGGGCAATGACAATGCCTCCATGTGTGGTAACAAAATGTTTTCAGGCCAACTATCAAGTTCAGCGAAGATATCAACTGCCACCTGATCAATAGCCAGACCCCAACTTTGTTCAACCCCCAGATCAGTGATAAGATACCCTAAATGGATAGCACTCCGTACACCAAACATGAGTGTTCGGTACAGCTTCAAACGCTGTGAAAAAAATCAGCAACGCATACAGAAAAATCTACTACGGAAACATACTCTACAACATACAATAAATAAACCATCGGCGCCCTAGTCAGCGCCATATTACATGGAAATCTGAGTCAGGTGAGCGAACAGCCGCGTGGGCCTTAACCCGAAACATAAACTTGTTCCACGAATCCTAGAAGTGGATGGCGCTCTTCCCTTCTTGACCTCTAGTTGCGTTATATGTTATGTCATTTCATGTTCGAAAGGTGCAGTACACGCACATTCGGAACAAAAGAAGAACCAAAAAGGCTGGGAGAGGACAAAAGATAACTCACGTGGCCTTTATCGTTGATATACGCAACATTTGTTATTGGGTTTTGAAGGCATGGAACAGCCGATGCATACGGATTACCAGGGATCCCAGTCAACGAACCCGGAAATGAGTCTGTGTGAGGTAGAAGGGCAAAGGAGTGGAGAACCTAAGTTTAGTGTTTCGACGGACAATCGCTTTCATCAGAAATCGATTCACCTCATGCAAACACCAGCGCGATACACAACGGACCGATGCGGTGCGATACATTTTCCACGTGTGTTTACGCGGCTACGAAACCGAGTACGTTTGGGTCAACTCTGAAGAACGCACACAGAGACAAACACACGTGTCATCCTGTATCGGTTCACATACCACACACGAAACCTAGCGTGCATGGACGGCGAGCGACCTTAAGCACAGTCTACTGAGGACGATCAACAATCGGGTGCCAGTAAATGATTTTGTCGTTCGGTGAATTCATTCATAATATACATCCAATAGGAACCATGATGTACGACAATGAACAAAGACAGGGCAATAGTTTTGGATGGAAAATATGTAGCGTCGCCTTCAAGTTTGCGAATAGCGTTGGTTAATTTATCCGCGGATGTATTCAGATCTAGGTCTCAGTATAGAGCGCCTTGGAGCATTAAAAACGTTTTACTAATATAATCATATATTACAAATAGTCGTTCAGCTGCCACACCTTTCCGATGCCCGGCTGCCATTCCACCCGAAGGAAGCACAAGGGTTGAGTTTCTGCTAGGTTGCCCAAGCCTAAACAGGACCAGTCGAGATTCCGAGGTCGGGTTCGAACCACGAACATTCGGCCAGTAAGTTCGCGCCTTAACCACTGAGCTATCTCGAGCTTCACCTTCCCTTCTGGTTTAGAAGCAAGTCGTACGTGTTAACCAATCCCAGCCAACAGACGCGATAACAAGTACCTGATCGATGACCTTGGTTCCTTCATAAGACCAATGACGCTGCTGATAATAGACACTTGTTATTCGATCATGACAGAATTATCTTCCACAGATATAGCAGAGTGTACCAAATATCATGTTCTGTTCACCTAAGAGTCAAATATTTGGTTTCTAAGTAGCGTCTAAGTGCAGATATCAAAAATGAAATGTTATCAGGTTCAATGCATCGATACATCACCTCTTCCAAAGAACTGGCAGGCGCATATCTTTCAAACATCTCAGCAGGAGGGAAGCAATGGCAATATGATGTAGTAGGATAACTTAGAGAACCGAGGAAATAGAAAAACGCGGTACATGTCTTATGCTTAGCCTGAGAACGTTTTGTGTATTCTAAAAGTTGCTGTACACACCCCAAAACAAAATTATCCAGCCAACTTGCCATTTTTAGGATAACTCCTTTAGTGAGTGAGAAAAAAGTTCGTCAATAGGTGGCCAAAATAGACATAAGTAAACCTGTCTCATATATATATATATATATATATATATATATTGTAGCCAAGGTGATGATCCAGTGGGAGTGATTGCAACGGTCAGTTTGGCAGTCAATGAAGGAATTGCGTGAGACGTTGGAGTGACTGCATTGAAATTCTACTTTTCACCTCTTGTCCTCAAGCACATGTGCAGGAGAATCTGTCCGCGGAAGACAGGGAGATTCCAACCGTTCGTTGTAAGAAAAACGGGGCAGAGGTTTAGGAGCCAGCTACTAGCCGAGAATTCGGTGGTATGGAGACAATCTTTGACTTTTGAAATGATACTTGCGAGGCCTAGTAAGCTGAGAATAGTTCAACATGCTTCGTAATGTTGCATAGTGCCTATCCGCCGAAAGGGTATCACAGTTAAACGGTTCTTGAAGGACTGCAAAGGTTCAGAAATAGCATCAATCGTCTTCTGAACGAAGGTAGCAAGAGAAAGATGAGTTGGAAAGGATGAACTGGGAATATACCAGATGAACCATCATCATCATCATCATCAACTGTAGAAAACGTGTACTTGCCGTACAGTGATTATAGCTACCAAAGTTCCCTTCGCCGATGAATTGGGGAGGTGGGGTAGATAGCTACGTATTGGAGGAAGTAGCTGATATAACTGATGCGTAAATACAGGGGTATCAGTGGACTCTTCATTCAGGAGACCAGGAAGGAAGCTATGCAGTGGAGGCAAGAGTTCGGATGCACGAGCGCCATTGAGGGGCGACTGGTCTACGTCTGAAAATGTTTCTATAACCATTGATGTGCTCCGTCTCGAGGTCCCTATCTAGGAGGACATCAATGACCAGCGCAGCTGCGTTTGCCGGTGATAGCTTTCATATTTCACTGTTTGATCTCCTCTGACTCGTCTCCTCCCTTCGCGTGGTTGTGTGCAAAAGATTCTTAGAGGTCCCAACAAAAATGAGCCATCAGAGCTCAGGGTAGCACGCAGTGTTCGTACATCTACTTGGTCTCTGCAGACAAGTTTTAATCGTAGATCCAGATAGGAGGCTGTGGTTGAGATTTACGTGAACTGTAATCATTTAAAAAGGCTTCAGCGACATGATTGCTCAAAGTGGGCCCATCAGCTGTGTGCGAAAAGATAAACAGTCTTTCTAATGCTCAACAGGATTCGACCAAACACCCAGATTTTTCGCTTTTGTAATTCATACATATGCCTCCTACTAGATACTTTGTGCCGGGGGTAGATGTCCCGGAGTTGCATGTCCTTGCAGCTTGATCCACTGCCAGGGAGTGACCCAAGTACGTAAGTGTCAAGTGTGCATGCGTCATCAGCTGGTGCTTACACTAAAATAACTAACTAACTAACTAACTAACTAACTTTCCGCTTTTGCAATGGGTAATTCACTTCTGTTAAAACACCGTGGTTCATCACTTCATGTACAGTGTCCATAATTTTTCACTTGCGTTGCTCATTCACAAGTCAACCGACGATCAGAGCAGTCTTGCACATACCTCCATGGTCGTTTGGTCAGAAAAAATGACTTCGGAAACAGGCAACTTGGAAAGATGTTTGTTACAGTGTCAGGACGCATCTGTAGAGGAGGTGGTTGGAAGGTGTGCATTCTACATTTCATAGATGTTCTTTTGGTATGTGCATAAACGGAAAACGGGCGTATTAAATTTTTTGATTTAGCGTCCTCTCGTTTGTGGTGTAGACAAACCAGAAGGAGGAGTGGAGAAGAACTATTCAAACGGAAGTGATGTGAACGCACATCCCAATAGTTACTGAATGTTAAATTTAGCAGGTCGGATAAATTTTTGTTTCAACCTCTGGATCACATTTAAAGAGGACGATGGCACCCTAAAATACACTCGAAACAGGGAATCGAGTAGGATCTAGGCCAGAATATCACGAAGCATGGAAATACGACACCTTTTCATTTATATGTTAAGCTAGGCAATGCTCAAAAGTCTCGACGGCATTGATCAGCTGATGAGGTTACTTGACACAAATCGCTCGGTTTGTGGAATCCAAGCTAGCAGAAAATCAGTCGAGACAACTTCTGCACACAACCCGAATCTCTGGTCGTCAGACATAGTTTGCGGCTTCTACCGATCGTCAATTGAACAAACTCAGTAAATCCCGCCGTGCCTACACCTAGTTCATGAACCAGATACGAGCGTCGGAAAACTGTGTCGTGGTCATGGTTCGAGCTTTTCACGACGACTCATTTCTCCAGATACGAGCGTCGGAAAACTGTGTCGTAGTCATGGTTCGGGCTTTTCACGACGACTCATTTCCCGTGATTGGTTTTTCGGCTGAGCAATTGCTTGCATGAGACACTGGGTAAAAAAAGCTACCACGGTTTTATCGTGGGGATTGTGGTGTTCGCCAAAATAAGCGGTTGCGGATAACTTTAACTATCGTCTTTGATGTGAGGCTTCCTCAATATCTCCGCCATAAACCGAGACGATTCAAGGTCAGTGAATTCGTTAGATGGGGCTATCCCTCCAGTCCGTCCCTTTATCTCCAGTACGTGAAACTGTAGTTTCTTGAACTAACGTACCCTCACAACTGGCTAACAGCTGATGCACTGGACTCGAAAAAGAATGAAATCTGACCGTGTCGTCCAGACCGTCCCTTTCGAAAGCTCAGAGTACGCAAGCAATTTATGCGGACAGACCATCATCCAATTAGTTAACGGTTAGTCGATGTGTGTACGATTTATCTCCCCTGATGTGAGGAACTTGCAGTCACCGTATGGGACTTTGGATGAACGACGAGAAAACAACACTTCAAAAATATGTAGGTTTAGCTTGAAGAATTCCCTCCATCCTACCACTTACTACGGAAGCCCGATTGCAATAGAGAGAAATTAGAAATTGTGATGAACACCAGCGTGAAGCAACCTGTGCATCTAAGTAAACAAGAGTAACGTTAGGGAAAATAGTCCCGACGACGACAGGTTCACATTTGGATTCGGAACTCTAAATTAACACATTCACAGTTTCAGTTTTTCTTCACTTCCATACTAATTTTCGTAGTTCGACGGATCTGCGTCAAAATAACGATATCGAGTAGGAAAAAGTTGAATTTCTTGGACCTAAACATTAAGAACGCTGACTGTAGCACACAACAACGGATGAGACATTCAGGCAGAGGAGTATACTACCTCTAGGAAAATTGACGCGTTCCAAAACATCGATACGGCCGGATGTCGAGGGACACTGCACCCCCATTAGGCGACGAAAAGGATGAGATTAAGGTGAACCGACCGAGATGGTTTCGGACGCGAAACGGTCAAATTGTAGTAACTCTCCCAGTTCCAGTTAAAGCGAACACGCGACATTTGTTTATATAACCAGTTCACAGTGATGAGGATGGAAGTGGTTAGGGTGGTGGTAGTGGTGGTGAGTGGGCCGAGTTGTGTTTATCGGATTCTGTGGGTCAGTTCACACGATCCCGCCGACAGTGCTGCATACGACGCTTGTCACCTGATTACAAGCAAGCACTGTCCACTGAACACGCGAAAAAACAGGATGATGACAATAATTTCAGGTGATGGACCAATCACCCATGACCATCCTCTAGAAGCGCACAGGTGTGCGTGCCGGTGCGCCCAAAAACAAAATGGTCTAAGTAAACTTAGGAACCATCGTAAACATAAGGTGACATTATCACAGCCGAAGGTGCACGATCAATTCAGATGGAGCTTGGATGGAAGTCAAAACACTGAGGAAGCAAAGTGGTTGCACTAAAAAAAGCCGTATCGAAAATTGTTGATAGTGATCGATGTACTTAAGAAAGGAAAGAGTGGGGAATTTTCTCAAAAATTTTCTAAAGACAAACGGAGCAACAAAGTGGAACTTACAAGCCGAATCAAAAAAGCACGCTCCAGGAAATGCCGGTGGTCGAGGACCTGGGCTCGCATGAACGAACCCTCCCTGCAGTGCCGCAGCCATCTGTGCCGCGGCTAGCTGGGATTGCTGTGCCCTCAAGAAGAGGGACAGAAGAGCCTGTTGTTGTTGCTGCTGTTGAAATGTTACGGGTGAGGGACTACTGGTTGAGAGTTCGTGAGGAGATTGCCGTTGCTGTTGTTGCTGCTGCTGGATTGCGGCCAGTGCAGCCGCTAGCGCAGGATTAGCCGGATTTGTTTGTGTGACATGAACCTGAGTTTGGAGCTGGTGAAGTGCCGAGTTGTGCTGCTGTTGTTGCTGTTGTTGTGTCAGCCAGCTGTTGAGGGCCAAAGCAGCTGCTGAACTCGGATTGTCTGGTGTTCCCTGAGTAGGATAGACGGGTGAATAGGCGAGCGGTTGTGCTGGTAAGTAGGATGAGGCAACCGCTTGTGCGGTAGAAGGAAGACCGTATAGATTCGTTGACGTTAACAGACCAGAGACGCCAGAAGTAGTCAGCTGAGGAGTAGGAAGTGCGCCACAGTAGGTCGACGACAACGCAAGACCTTGTGTGAAAGGGACGGAGATGTCAGCTGTAGACTTGAAAAACTCGACATCAGTTCGTTGTTGTTCTGTCGGACCCGTTGACGGGCAGGTGCCATTACATAAACTGGATGCCCCATCGGATGATTCCGATTCCGGCACTGATCCAGCTGCATAACTAGAGTTTTGGTTCGGGCGCTTGGCAGGATATCGTGACTGTGTGGGGAAAAGACACAATCTGTATGGTGAATGATCTAAACTAAAAACTGTTGGAAAGCAGATGGTTACGATATCCTTTTAACTCATTGAAAATGCCAGGTGATCAGGGGGTAGAGTAACCGCCAAAACCAAATTCACTCGACATGACCATTGAAAGCAAGCAAACGTGGGATGCCTGAAACGTTATGTTTCCTACGGAAAAGACCAAGCCTTTTCATAGTAAGACGTACGACGTGTTCGGAAGAAATTCTCAAGATGATCCGATGATCATCCTAGTGTGTTCCTGTACAAATCTAAAAATGGCTCTGGGTGGAGTCGGGGTGTTCCAAGGAAAACCCGAAACGTTACGAACCTCCTCAGGACACCGCAACTTCACACCATTCATCTTTGGATTTCTAAAGACAGCATTCCAAAAGTCAAATGGACTTTGCTCCAGTTAGCACGTGCGTGAGAAGTACGTGGTCAGCATCGTGCCTAACTTGCTCACCATCCTCGTGGAGGACCTGATAATGACCAAAGAGTGAGGTTTTCCAAGTGAGCAATACAGGAAAGAGGTGGTTCCCTATCACACCACTGGCAATATGTATGAGATCCGCTATTCAGAACTCCTGGCTTTCTGGGTCCCAGTAGGTTGTCTAAGTGTGAAAATGATGGGATGATAACAGAAAGAGCCAATGACGCATTCAACACGTGACTAAAACACAACATACCAAACTATTGCACGGAGCGGATCTCTTTACTACCCCGAGGTTCCCACGCTGCAGCATTATTGGCCCCAGTAGGCCTAGTAACAAACTCCACAATATGGGAAATCCCCACCGGAATCAGACACTCAACTCCCGCAACATTCTGATAACAGGTTGAGATCGTGGACCTGGACCTATTCCTGCAACACAGTGAGATTGCAGGAGTTCAGCTGACTACCTAGTGTGCAGTCCTCAGATAGCAGGTTGCATGGCACCATCGTTGAAACAGTAAACGTTTACTGAACTGCGACGGATGGTATGATGTGCAGACCGATTTGCTAATTCGCCCCTGTGCCTTTACGCAAACCTTCAAACCACACCTGTTACTTGATTGTCAATATCTAGGCTTTGACACCCGGGCTACCCGGGTTCGATGACAGCATATATTGAGAGGGTACCACGGTAAACGACCGTTAGCATCCCTACTACTAAGCTTAAGTATAGAAACTGAACACCTACATCACGCCAAACAAAGCATCACTACTGACTCCGTCAGCGACGAATATTGACGGCGCAGTGTATGCTACAAAGTCGTGAAGGTGCAGTCTGCGAAAGTTGCCGTCATATCTCTAATTGCATACACTGGGAAGAACCCCTAGGTGTTTTCCGCGATTGGTCGCTATGCTTTTCAACAGCGGATTTCCGTGATATATACTACCAGCACCAAAAGATGGGATCCATCTACCTTCTTTACCGGAAACTCATAATAGAGGCCACAAGGAGTGCTTTGTGGCCCAATTATAAGGTCCGGTAGTAACGAAAATGAATTTTAGACAGACTCCATTACCTGAGAAAGTCAAAAGACTGACCCGTCAGCAAGTGAAACCCTCTCAACAATGGGACGGGGGAATCTTGTCCTCGCTGGGGGAGGGGTGATGGAGTATTGTCCAACGGTATGAAACATACACTTTTACTTAAAGGATCAACTTTTGTACAATCAACATTCACGTTTGATTTTGAAGTCTTAAGTTGAGTAACTGAAGGCAAACCAAATACACAACGATAAAGGCATTCATATCAGTATGATTAAATTGTACAATATTTCATTCTCTAGTAAGCCTGTTCCAACATAGAGCATGAAGAATTATCGGACAATAGAAACAGGCCTAGAGAACTACATGTCACGACCTTCTAAAGTGTATATTCTTCCTATTAATAGGCTCTACCTGTTAAGGAATGTCTTCCATGTCGTGCATATTCACCCCAACCATCAAAGGACTAGTACCACTAGAAATAAAGGTAAAGTGTGTTTGTCATGTTGCAGCAACACAACATGTACCATGAAATCCAGCTTCTGCACCTTGCTACCGAAATTACTCCAAGAAAGACAGGATGCCCCTCCGCCTCACCTGAAAGTTGTTCCGCGAATCGGTAACGGGTTTTGTAAACACCAGGAAGCGCAACAGATAGCAAACGACGGACCCCGGTCCCATGCGGTCGGTTTTCTCTCGCTGGTTCTATGCTTGATTTTCTGAATGACTTTGGTCGTAGATTGCCTCCTCTATATAGTAGTGTACGATACTCTTCTTTATATCAATGAATACGAGAATGGCCACATTTCTGAATTCCGGATTCAGTCCTCGTATCATAAAACATTCCAACCAGATTACCGACCTGGTTGACCCAAAAGTAATCCTTGACATTATCAGGAGGCTCTACCGGAATGCCGTCGTATAACCAGCAAACTAATTTTTTATCAAGTCATCTTCAGGTAACTGAATGAGTGAAGAGCGAGGTAATCGGTAGACCGCAGGCAGTGATGCCTCACACGGCTCGTATGAGAAGTTCCGGTGGCCGGTGAAAAGTCCGATGCTTGTGAACTCCAAAGGCTGCTGGGGTGGACTTGATTGTTTAGCGTGAACCCGTAAAATCCCGCATACCAAAATTTGCAGCTTAACTAATGTTACGCAGCCAGTCAGTGAGTTTTTCATCTCTGCACCGAAATGCAGTGGCTCCAAATGCTACGACCTGAAGATGAATATGATAAGGGAAGGACAGCAACGCGTTGGCAGTGATGGCTAATCCGTTCATTGAGGTTCAATGGATCCGTTTGTCCAGTGCATACACATACAACGTTACAAAGGTACAGTAGTGGAACTGAACAAACCAGCGAATAAATCGTGTCTAAAAGGCAGTCTGGGTACATTTTCCCCGCTGAATACGGCAGTCATTAAAGCATGAGGCGATATATTGTTGACATTAATGAAACCGAACTGCTTTCTACAATATAATCGGACTGTTTGTGATCCCGAAATCTAAGTTTCGACGTAATCCTCAACGCTAACAGTCGTCAACAGCTGCAGCGACCTGATAAGATCACAGCTTCCAGTGCGACGCTTTCCAGCTTAGCGAAATCCTGGGGGCGCTTATGACCACAGTGTGCTGCTGTAAAATGCTTGTGATGTGTGTGTGAGAGAGAGTTGTAGTTTTGCCTCTCCGAAATACATCCAGGGTTGTTTCAGAATGGTTTGGTAAGTGATCGCTGATTTGCAGTTACATCATTTGGTCATTCTGTGTGGAAAATCCGTTGTTTTACGGGAAGGTTAGTTTATCTACTTCAATTTGCACAGAGATGGTCAACGTGATGTCACGTGTGGGAAGACTAACAGGTGCCATGTAAGGACTCCAATTAGGGTATAAGGGCACATCAGCAAACCGTTCCACACTTCATACCATCCATCGTATTTCATTAAAAATTGTCAGCTTCGGCACTGTTCCGTCCTATGCTGCTTAAAGGCTGCACACCGCGCAGCTCACAATATTCGATGAATCAGATCGTTGTGTCATGCGAAGAGGTCCGGGTAGAAGAAACTGTTCACGACCACATCGAACGGGGGGAAAAACGGACATCTGAATCCGACGGGGACTGAGGTCCCATACTGCGGCGTTCGTTACTAGGCCTACGGGGAACGACCATGCTGTAGAGCAGAAAACAATGTCGCCAAGATTCAATCGAAGATTCGGAAATACTTCAAAAATTCAAGAGAGTTCAGAAAATAGTTCGAAAGCGCATTCCTCCAAGTGCTTGGAGGTTTTGGTCCCATATGTACATCAAACGATATGCTCGAATAAGATATACTTTGGGAGTGCGCAGAGTACGTGTTAATGCTTCAAACTCAAGAAGTAGAGGTCTTTACAGTCCATCTAACGTAAGCCTGATCACAATTCATCACAAACAATTGCGATTTTAGGCAGCCAACGACAGGAATAATGTTCCACTGACAACTGCGGGAACTAAATCTCCAGTCGAAATACTACCAGTCCATTTTGCTTCCATTTTTGAAAAAAAAACTACCGTGTTTTCATATAGCCATCAGCGTTTTGAAAACCACGACTGACGGGTTCATCTCATACCTTTAGACCCTCGCTACATCATCATCATCCACCAACCAGGCGGATTGTCAGTTTCACAGCTAGATGCCGAAAACCCAACCCGTCTTCTTCCTACATAGAAAGAAGAAATTTTCCACAATACAAGTGACTTCTGTCTGGGGTGAAAAAACAAGATAGGACTAATTACACCGACACGGCAGACTGCTGACGGGTCACGTTGCTGCTAACATTACGAAAAATGTTTTGCCTATATTATCCACCTCATTTTATTCAAAACAAATAATCTACAACCGAACAGTGACCACCAGAAACTAGCGCAGGGGTCTTAAACTTTAGTGCAAATGTTACTAAACCATCGAACCACATCGGCTCAAAGTGAACATGGGCCAAACTGCAGCTACATTTCAAGAGCCAATCGCATAAACAATCTGTCACTGGAAACGTTGCGCGCAGTGGGGCATTGGACTGTCTTCTACAGCGCCACAATTTCTAAAGCCTTCAAAAAGTAACACAATACTGGAATAAAGAGCACGTGATGCTACTTAACCCATATAGCATGATTACGTACTGAGGTATGCCTAAAAATTTGAGTCGATACGAGTGCAACCCACGTGCTCATGCACGGGGTAAGACACTACTAATTCTACATATGCAGCAGCAATGCATTTCAATCGAACAGTCATGCATCGTGGAGGTCAGCAATTAACTGATACAGATAAAAAGTGTAAAACTGAAATCCCTACGTGACTCATCCATGTGAATCCAATTGCCAGTTAGAAAATATATCCTCCCGTAGTAACTCCACAACCGTTAATGAGCAAATCTAACAGATGAAGACCAAAGCTTGAAGGATAAATAATACAGCACAGCGAATCTTGATAGCAGAGCGCACCCGGATCGATATGGAGGAAAGTCAGATGCACAGCGGCAGTGTCAGACCATCTTGAAACAACGGGAACAAACAGAGCCAAAGCACGATCACAAATATTGGGGGGCTGTGTGCGAGGCAGCAATGTGAGATACGAGTTGAACGGGGCTCTCAGCTTTCAGGGACCACAAGGTAAGCGAAACAGCGAGGCGAGAACACAGGGAAGCTCAAATATACCTGAGAGCGTACGCCGCTTTCCCCCGAACGCTCAACAACTTGGTAATAATTTCATTAGGACCACCAGGTGAATGCGAGAACAACACGCGGTTACAAAGTGATAGGCGGTGGTGATACGTGGGTGGGTGGGGGCTAGGAAAATCACGGTGATAATATAGATATACGCAAAAAACAAGCAAAGAAACAACGAATAAACGACAGCAAAAACGTATAATAAAGCAGTTGGAACGAGACACCCACATGCAAATCCAAACCATTTACGCCATCACCAGACGCGCTGTGGCTGCTAGCTTCACGCTTCATGCCAACACGAACAACAGAAGACACAGTAGCTGGCGCACTGATTGCAAGTGAAGAAGAGGACACGTCAAGCGGGGTGGTGGTGGTGGTGTTCAACGACATCGTTGATGATTGTGCTGTGGTGGTTGTAGTTGTGACGGAGCCAACCGCAAGGTTTGATGATGGTGGGAGTGAGACAGCATTCATCGTGACAATCAGATCAGATGGATGGGAGGTGTTGTGAGTAGAGACCCCAACCACCTGGCGCTGTTCTTGTTGCTGCTGCTGCTGCTGCTGCTGCTGATGCAGTAGCAGTTGCGACTGCAGAGCCGATAAGAGCTGAGTGGATTGAAGACGAGGGGGCACCAACTGGCTCATTGTCTGGGAATATTGCAGATTGGTTGACGTCTGATAAATTTACGTGCATTGCATAGCGTTAATAGGACAAAAACCAGCAACAAAACTATGGACAACGCAGATGCGCCTGTTCACATACTACTTTAGAGTTGCGCACAAACAACAAACGCATACAATGGAAGAAAGCGCACATCACCGCCTACGACAGAATTATCGCAACGAATAGGCAGTGAACAGGCAAAGCGAGATCCACAGGACAGAGGCAAATACAAAGCCGGATGAATTTGTGAATGTTAGGAGAGACAAACTGTTCTTGGCAGACGCAGGAACAAGCAAGCTGCAAGGAGAAAGCGGTAGATGCTCGATCGCATGGCGCGTAGCAATGTGCGGTGTAATTATATCTTAAGGATACGGAGCTCATGTGAGCTAAAGTAGGGTTACAGTCGGGGAAAGAAAAATTTTTCCAGTGAGTTAAAAAGCGGTGCTGCAGAAAAGCGAGCACGTGTCGTTAGGATAGCAGACAACCGCACTAAAAATGGGTACGATAACCAAATACGGATAGAGATTAAATCGATTTTCAACAGCCAGAAACCTCATCTGCGAATCAGCACCACCTTTCTTGATTCAAGTCGTCAATTCGAAACCAGATCAACATCCAAAAAGGAATTATATCAGACGAACAGGAATGATTGCTATCATACTTATGACAAGGCCGAAACCTCAAGACGTCTACAGGCAGTCGGTTTAGAGAAATAATTGTGTCGAGAAAATGAACTGCATCTTCATTTAAAATTTGATCACAAAGGATAGCAGTTGGTTGATACACGGATGTACCCACCTAGCAGAAAAGAAATTCTGAACATACTAAACGCAGTGGAGAAAGCAGAGTGATATTTCAACAGGGTGGATTATGGTAAAGTGGATTCCAAAAACAAACTGGAGACAATCGGATGTTGAGGTTATTTACAAGTGATCTACAAGTGATCTACCTCATCAAAAAGTAGGGTTCCCAAAAAATATGGCGAGCGGTAATACTTGGAAATGATCCATGTTTTTGGTCCACCAAAGGAACTAATGTTGATCTCCGTATGAAGTGACCCTCTCTAAGAGGTCCCCATAGTTGGAGGAAACCATCGTAACCATTGAGACAATATGCCGGTAATACACACTGTCATAACTAAAGGGACTATTGGGCCTTGTCTGGAGGGTGCCCTCCCTTCGAGAAGTCCCTTTTTAGATGGGTCAAGGCATTTCTGCGCTGCTTCCTCTCGAATAGCTGTCATATGCATGAAAAAACAATAGCCGAGTGGACCTGAATGACACAAAGTGAAGTCACTTTGGTACGGCTACCGTATCCTCTCCCCACAAAACTAGAGCAAAACCAATTACAATTTCACGTGTAAAGTAACAACACAGAGGGTATAGGAAAGTTGGGGTTATTGGGAGGTATGTCTAAGAGGGAGCTGTGGTCATCAAAAATGACTTGCATCGAAAGAACTAAGCAAGGGGATGTATACAGTGGAGTGTAGCCCAAGCAAGAGAACAAAGAATGAATCTTGTTCATATGCCCTACACGATGACATATCGTCAGACTGAAGGTATCAACAATGCTGTAACAAACAATAGTGACGGCGTCGGGAAAAACCGTGCGTACACTACCCTATATGTGTGCCAACATCTTCCCTTTTAGCGGCTGACGCATGGATCAACTCGAAAACCCAGTTTTCTCTAAAGAGTATCTGACAGCTTCACTGAACCCTGTGGGACAAGCATAAGCCCGATAAGCACAACGTTTGTCTGAACAGGTGAGCGGCCATTACGGCCAGAACATATGAGCACACTGATGTCGTTGAATCGACATACTCGACCCATATGACTACGGATTTCTGAAGAAAAGACAATGCAGACCATTTGAGTGGGCAATCGTCAGGCGAATACCTCATTCCATGCATTCAGAAACTCGTCTAGTAGACAGTGTATAAAAACGAATAAGAAGACGATAACATTGCTCCGACCTAAATAAGAAACCACAGAAACTACCGTGCAACCGGCGAAGCTGCATTTCCATTAGATCCTGGCGCTGATCACCCATCCAAAAACACCAAGAAGATAAGTGATCACGAACACCCCGCAAGCTTAGCCGTTGAAATTTCCATGACACATCGGCCAGTAGGTCGCGAACCAAGTGGCGCGGCAAAGCTACACAGCTTTTCTTGTCGCTTTGTCCACCTAGCCGCATGTGGCAGGAACATCATGCACAACGTTCAACAACTCATCCGTAACTACTCATCGTCGGAGACTGCACTCAGCTTTCATACACTCCGACGTAGTCGAGCTGATACAGTAGAACTCCTCTACGACGACTACTTTGCTATGTTTATCGTTCGTGATCAGTTCAGTGAAATTCCTGTTATGGATGACACTTCTAGCACGAGTTCCCAACTTCCTAGTTGGAACAGCTAGAGCGGATTCGCGCCGCTCCACCAGCTATACCAACTCCGTCCTGCAATTAAAGGCAGATGTGAATCTCCCACTGGACACCATTCCGTTTTCAAACGTTGAGCTACAACACTGCAGCTTTCGCTTAGCTAAAGCAGCCGCTATTGACCAAGTCCATCACTAATGGCTGCTGGAGAAAGACTTGTCCGCACCTGGTACTTGGCACAACAAACACGGTTAGTGGGCATTCAAGAAAAGGGAAGCTTCAAGGGCTCCGAGAAACATCTTATACTAAGGATGTCAACCATGAAATGCCAAGAAAAGGGAAGCTTCAAGTGCTCCGAGAAACATCTTATACTAAGAATGTCAACCACGAAATGAAACCAAAACATTCGGCCGTAAGGTACCAGAAGAACCACCCTCACCAAGTTTCTGATAACAACAAAACCCACCGGACACCTTTTGATCTGTCACCAGGAATGGGTGACATTTTAGACTGCAGCAACTAACGTTATCATCCCAAATTCCTTACTTCCGGTCAGAAAACGAAGTGAAAGTGTGGAAACACAGAGAGTAGAACTATGGTTATTTATGCCTAGACAGTAAGTCGGGTGGGCAGTACATAGTTGATTGAACAAATGCAATGGCAAGAATCACGCTTATAAGAGCAGCGAAAAGTAACAAGCGAGGCGACTACAATATCCGAATTGTATGGAAAACCGATGGGCTTTGATGCTATTAGCAGACGCACCTGGTAACGCCAAGCAAAATGAAAACACAAAATGACATGCATACTTACCTCCGACGTGGATGTCACACTTAAATGGGATCCGTTGGAGAAAGAACTGGGCAATGGCGTGGACCGACAGGTTGCGACAGATGCCCCCGACCCAGCTGTAGACGTTTTCACTGCCGACGACTGTGTAGCCAGGGAAGAAAGATTTGAAGCTTGTTGTTGTTGGAGAGCAGCGGCGGCTGCTAAAAGTGCCGATGTACTTAGTGAATTGGGATCGGACACAGAAACAAATGGGGTGCCGAGTGCAGCCATTGGATTCAGTGCTGTTGGTAGAGCTGGACCTCCGGGTGTCAAGTATGAACCCAGGACGGATGCTGGGATAGCCGGTTGAAATGGGCTGGTGGATGACCAAACAAAACCGGATGACAAACCACCGGGACCAGTGACGGGCTGTGTTGGTTGCATCGTGAGACAGGTGGCAGTGGCGGTTGACGACTTAGATGTGGTCCCAGTGGTCCCAGTTGAAAGACGAAAAAGAAGAGATAAGGAAGTGTCAGACAAAACGTGGAAACGAGATCTGTCCACGGAAAGATTCGTCAGTCATGAGATCACAGTGGGTAGACAGTAGGTCAATGAGTTAGTCAGTTTTATATGTCCCGGACACAGCCAAGATGTGCGTACATGTTGTGTGCGCACGTGCGCACATGACCCTTTCGGAAAAGAGCGACTACCATTAGAGGTGGTTGCACCGTTTTGCACCAGCACCCAGCGCTGGTCAGTGGCAACAGAAACAACGCAAAACATCCTAACAGGTGCGCTGATCGGTGTATGTGCAATGTTGCCGGTCTTGTGGGGACATACTACAACGAAGCATCCACACCAAGCATACAAAAGAGTTGCGCATCTGAACAGCGTTGACACGGCTACACGCATACGATCAAACGCACGCTCATCATAGTTGGAAGACTGGTACGCATGCACGTGTATCGATGTGTCAGTAGGTGCGGTCATACTCGCTAATGGATAGACATGCAGCAGAGCTTATCCAATTGTACGGGTAGGTTAAGGTTAGCACAGAGAACCTCGGACCTACTGCTAGTGTAGGGTGGTGAGCAAACTCTGAACTGGACGGAGCATCCATCCCACGAACACATCATCCGGTGTGAGCTAATGGCGAGCACCCACACAAAGATGAACATGCTGCACACTGTTTAGCAGACGCGCAAGAGCGCGGTACAATATTGAAATTTGAAGAACAGTGGAATTCGTGTGCACCAATCGATGCCGTGTTCTCAGGTCAACTGGTGTGAAATAAAACGAGTTACACTTCAATGGAATTTGAAGTACATGGACGGTTAGAATGCAATGCGAAGGCGACAATACCAGTCGAGGTAGAACTGATCGTTCCCATACAAATGGTACGTAGACTCGCGGTTCCTAGGGTGGTGGGAAGGTGTCAGTCAGGACCTGGATATCGTATTTCATGTGTTCCCACAATATATTAACGTCCACTGATTCTAACTCCCAAACCACCAACTATATTTACAGCCACTTTCATTTTAGGGAACGAACATTTCCAGACGTTCCACAGCTTTGTCACGGGTTGCATGGGTAGTGCCCGGTGGCTAGAACGAAACACACACAGGGCGACGGCTGTCGCCTAGAGGTGGTAGTAGCTGTGGGTTAGTCAAATCTGATCCTCCCGGCGACAGCACCGAATGATGTTTGTGGAACGTGCTGTCAACCTTGTCCCTTCCTGCACAAGTTGATCTAGATGCAACTCCAAGACTGTAAGGTAGAAATCATCTGTGTACAGGTCAGCAGTGGGTGTGTACTTGTCGTTGACCCAGTCGATGAAGCGTAATTGAAGTCCCTGAGGACAAGACAGTGGCCTCCATTGACAAATTGTTTCAGGTCGGTCAACAGGAGAAATGGCTAAGGTGTTCCCCCTATGTTCCCGTAGCCTTTGTGTGAATTTCGCACCAAACACACTCAAGAGTTGCTGAAGTGGTGGTCACACACCAATACGCATCGGAATGAATTACGCTCTCTTATAGTAATCACCGATTCGCTCGTCAACCGAGCTCCTCTTGTTGCAATGATTGATGGTGAATAACTCGTCTCGCTTCAGAAGGGCAACGTCTCAGCCTCGACACGAAAGTCTGGTCACGCCAACTGAGCAGCTTACCAAGGTGGCCAGAATCTAAGACAGATGGCGAACCAATCAGCAAGCCCTATCCCGATAAGCACACTAGATCAGTGTTGAATGTTGGTTAAAAGGTCTTGTCGATTAGTGCGTTCGAAGTGATGGTTCACGTTGGGTGCCACTGGTAAATTCTTTTGGTCTGTGTGGGTTTATAAGGTAATAGATAATCGTTCAGCCGTAACACTCTTTCGGTGCCTAACTGCCATGCTAGCTGAAGGAAGCGCGAGGGCTGGGAAACTGCCAGGTTGCTTAAGCCTAGACAAGGGAAGTCGAGAGGCAGAGGTGGGGTTCGAACCACGGACCTTCGGGTCAGTAAACTCGCACTCTAACAACTGAGCCATTTCGCCCCGTGGGTTTTTTAGGTGGAGGGTAGGGGGTGACAGTAAGTGGAATTATTCGTCGGTTTGGATCATACACTTCAGATCTAAGCTACTCTTGTTGATGACTCCAGTAAGGGTCGATATTCATCAGCGTTTTTTTTTCTGGGATGCCTGTTTGTTTTCCCCGTGTGCTCTCCGATTCTGGTGTGAAGTTCCCCGGCCGTCTATCCTATACAGACCTAAGTGCAGTCGTTACATTTAATTTTGTAGACTATCGCTGTTTCTGTCCGCCGGTAGGCGATCCTTCAAGTGCACCAATGCAGAGCACAGAGCGTTTCTCTTCGGAAACACTACTCTTATGTTAGCCGTGTTTAGAATCCTTCGAATGACTTCCGACGTCCCAGATTTGTATGGAATAACAGCACCCCCAATCCATTCCCCGTTAGGTTTCGTCACTGGTACAAACACCCTTGGTAAGTGACGACTAATCAAACTAGTTGAATATCCACTAGCACGAATTTTGTTTACTTCACTTTGGGCGCTGTCCGATCAACTCCTCTTGTACACAGGGCCCTTACTCGGCCAAACATTGATCAGGCAATACTACCGAATACCGACTTCAGATGGGCAGACGAGTAGTTCAAAGTCGGCCGAGTATTAGTTGGCCTCTGATACACTGTGGCTTTTAGTTATCCCTCCCCCCCCCCCGCCCCTGTTGGGGATGTACTCAATAAAAGATGCTTGAAGCACAACTTAATCCCCACAACTTTACTGGTTCAACCACCAGACACGTCACTCGCTTCTGCTTGAATGGTATTCTCAGCGACCAAGTCATTCCTCAAAAGGAGGATCTACTTAACTACTCGGCGTTTAGGCGATATCCATCGCCAGATATGTCGGCTCAACCAAGATCTTCAGAGTGCTCTCCCCGGCAGACTTCCAGTTACTCGAAACCAAAGTGACAGAAGTGAAAGCCATACAGGGACAACCCTGCAAAGAGAGACAAATACGTCAGTTCGAAAGTTACTTTACACGACTCAGCCTTCTAGTGAGCTCATAGCAAAGTGTGAGCCACCTACTAGCTATTGTAGCATGGTAAATTTATCAAACAGATTGCTAAGTGGAAGAGCGTTGTCTGCTAGAGAAGGGTTTACATTTCGCGGTAATTAAGAGGTCCATAAGGGCGGAAGAAATAATCCCTAGTGTTAAACCTATAATGAATAGGAGTAAAGTTGAAGCTGGCATGTATGTACGGTCCGTGATGGACAACTTAGAGCATGATAAGTGGTAAGGAGTGCACCCCAAAAGTGCAATCCAACGACGGCTTTACGGCCTACTGAAAATCCATAAACCATATGTCCCGGTGAGACCGATAGTAGACGGAATAGGCTATTCACCCCAAGAGCTGGCAAGATTTCTCTCAGGCATTCTAAACCCCTCACCCGAAAATCTGGTACTTACATTAAGAACTCCTATGACTTGCAAACAAAGTAGCTGGTTTCAATGTGGAACCGGATAACATTCGATGTCAATTCGTAAATACAAATGTACCAAAACGGGACTCTAAAGAAATAACCGAGTGACTGCTATTAGCAGACACCGCCCTTTCAGAAAGGAGAAAGCTTACGGTAGACGAAATGGTGGAAGGTGTAAAAGCATGTCTGAATCCCACCCACTTCGTTTGCGACTCCGCGGTTTACACACAAGAACAAGGTCCAGCAGTGGGATCTCCAATATACCCGGTTTTGGTGAGTGTTTCTATGGAACATTTTGAACAGGAAGCTTTAGCCTGATTACCGTACCCACTCAAGATATTCCAACGTTATGCAGATGGCATTTTCATCGTGATTTAACGAGACAGAGTCAGTGAGTTTTACAACCACCTGAACCCATACATTAAACTTAGTATGCAGCTAGAATCAACTTCGGGCACCCTTCTGCATGACATAAGGTCGGGAGGGTTAAAAACCACAGAATATTAGGAGGCAACTGATACTGGGGCGATTTTGGACTACTCGTCTGCCCATTCGAAGTCGGTATTCGCTAGCATTTGAAACTCCCCCTAAACTCATCAACCGTAAGTTTTAGGCAACCACACTAACCGACAAAACCTTTTAACTGGCATTCAACACTAATCTGGTGCTAATCTGGATAGGTCTTGCTGGTTGGTTCTCCGGCTAGCTTAGATTCTGGGCAACTCGGTAAGTGAAATGGGGGGGCGAGGTGGTTCAAGTGGTTAAAGCGCGAATTTTCCAACCGGAAGGTCCGATGTTCGAAACCGAACTCTGCCTCTCGACTTCCCCTGTCTAGGTTTGGGCAACCTGGCAGTATCCCAGCCCTCGTGCTTCCTTCGCGTGGCATGGTAGCTAGGCACCGGAAGGGTATTACAACTGAACGATTTTTTCAATTCGGTAAGCTGTTCACTTGGTGTGACGAGGCTTTTGTGTCAAAAGCGAGACACCGCTCAATTAAAGAACTAGCAACTGCTTAGCAAGTCCTTCTGAGAAGACGATTTCTCAATCGGTTCCCAACTCTATCCACTTCATTAAAATACTCGTCTCGTTTATCTAGAAAACCCCGATGTTCGTGAACATGACCAAGCCTCTGATTGTTGACTATTTTGTGTACACCTTCGTGGGCGGGTTGCCCGGAACCTCCAATATTGTGATGGATAGAGCCAATGACGGGGATGCCTCGGCCTCAAAATCCCGCATCTCGACTAGTCGAGACTAGACACTAGTCGTGAGCTAGTTTTTGCCGGATTAACGATTGTCTCTCAATTGTCCTTTCTCTTTGGGTAAAAGATCCTGTGGAATGCAACCTTTGGGGTTGGTGATTGCGTCTGACTAGGACTTGTGCCAGCTGCGTGGTAACCAGGACAACTCTTCAGGAATGCTATCGATGTTGTATGGTTCTTCCCGCGGGCAGCCCAGGGGAAATGAAGCTTTCAACCCTAATGCGGATGCAACTGGCCTTTCACCAGGGACGAACATTACTTGGAAGCTACGGCGTAGGTTTTCAACGTTATGGATTGTGAATTAGGTGGGGTAGGTTCTGGGAGACTAACCGCGATTAGGCGTCTTTGTCTTGACGACCGGGGCGACAGATGACTATTACAGTTATTACATATGGAGAGAATACTCCTCAGAAGACCACTTTGATTGGTTCATTGAAGCACATGTCAACA
The DNA here is from genome assembly GCA_003604175.2 of Clonorchis sinensis. Classification (NCBI taxonomy): domain Eukaryota; kingdom Metazoa; phylum Platyhelminthes; class Trematoda; order Opisthorchiida; family Opisthorchiidae; genus Clonorchis; species Clonorchis sinensis. The sequence goes on from CM030369.1 coordinate 25,122,979, forward strand.
GTGAAATCCCTTTCAGAAGAAATAGCCTCACAGAAAAGACCAATTTTTGGCACTTCCATTTGGGTGTGAACGATTTGGAGATGGTTTCGACCAACAGGTATTGGGTGGAGTGCATGTAAATGTTAGTTTTTTGCATCTTTCCCATTTTATTATCTTCTCACGTCCTTATTGATGAAACAGCGATTGCAAACCATGTCAAGATGGAAACATGCAGTCAATTTGAAGGCACTCGTGCATGGATTAGAACCCGGGTGATCGAAATGGCAGCCGGCAATGTTAAGCACTCGGTTACCCGAACAGCGTGTAGTGTGCTTAATGTGTGGATCTTATGCATGAATTCCCCCGGGGTCGTTCTGTTGTGTGGCATTTGCGATGTAGTAAGCATGGGATACCGTGAAAACAAATGGTAGGAGCAAACTGATGCAAAACATATTTGCCATCTAGCTTGTGCCTCTAGAGTATCGATCTGGAAGTTTTGATAGCTCTTAATTTTAACAAGCGAACCAGACACTCCATTATGAAGCGTTCAGTTTTCCCCTAACGTTTAGGTTACCGACAAAGGTTACAACGGAACAGTGACTGCCGCACGAGCTACCAGAAGCTAACAAGTAAGCTTCATGAAGTGCACCTCAAATGACGTTAACCAATGTATAGTATTGTGCAAATACATTGAGATCGTTCGCTAGTGAGGTGAGAGAACAATGTGTGTTTGCTTCATGACCTGCTTGTGAATCTTGGCGACGCAGATATGCACTGAGAGTAAAACAACGCAAAGTATTCTTCATGTGAAAAGTGCATGTCCTTACTATGTTGGCACAAAGAAAAGCTACTAAGGATGACCACAAACAGATGCACTCTGAGGTTATCTGTACCACTGTACCTCGGGGTGGGTTACGAAATGAACGCTATTGACAGACGGCACACCTAGCACTCAACTGGCTGATTGGAACGACAAGTGAAATGAATTGCTCATCGAGGCTGGAACCCTGTATACTGGTATACGGACCCCCTTCTGGCAGCAGATTACTAAAGATCTTGGACCCATGCTTTCGGGTCAAGATACTTGATTTGCCGTGTCGTAAATCGACACCCGTCTTTTTCGAGCTAGATATTTCTGGCCATAGGGTGGTAGTGGGTTTGTGTGCATTCTTTTGCCCAAATCAGTCTCTCCTCATTCCTGAGCTAATATTCGTCGAAAAATCACTATAGATCTTAGTAACCCTTATCCTTACACATAAGTATTCGACTAAAGACCACTAAAACAACCCGATTTGACCACACCGGACGCGGATTTCTTTCACAGGGGAACACTGTTAATATATCACTTGTGGTGCGAAAATCTCCGCTGGTTGTGCACAAACACTCGTGACACCAATCACGCCGTCCTGTAGTGAGGATGTTTCCTCCGAACCTTTTTTAAAATGAGTAGGCCCAAAATGCTTTTCAGCGACTGTATGTAAGTAAGTTATCCAGAGTTCTACTATCATTGACCCCATTATATTTGTTAGGATCACCTAGGCTTCTAATAAGATTTGAAAAAACGAAGTGATTTTGAATCTTTGGACTTATCGGACGCCAGTGATTTCCCCTGCAATGGTAGCAATCACTCACTTATTTCAATTAGGCTATCTCCTGCGTGAGCGAAATTCGGCTTCTTGGAAATCTCGAATCGCCACTGCCCAAGCGCCGCAGTCAGCGGCAGGGCTCCCACGGTTATCGATCTAGTGTTGGTCCCATGGACAGTCTGTCGACCCAGACATCCAGTATCGGACTTGACGGCGTCGATCCACTATTTTAGCTGACCATCTAGACGAGGGGATAGCCATACCTAGCACGGTTTGAGAGCGAAACAGATCTGACGATGTCTGCATGAAGCTATCCAAGGTATCCAAGCAATCGGAGTCGACACTGTTGGATTAGCTGCTCGAACTGGGTGATGCCAAAGCATCGACGGTGGACTTTCCATTGAAGATGGTCTTTGGAACGCATTGTGAAAATGTTTCCCAAACACCAGCTGTCGAAAATCCTTATATTGCAACTGTCTGTGACACACATCGGCCAGATTTCTCATGCATAAAGCAAAACAAATTGGATGGAAGATCGATACAACCGGACAGATACGACCCTTCTTTCCTATGGCATAGTACACGCTTCGGTTGTAACACCATTCAGCGAGGATTGTCCAATTGGGTCGTAACTGTGTCTTTAGCCTGGCCGTTAGGAAGAACGGTTCAGCTGAGGTATCTGAGATGGTAAACATTCTCCATGGTGAGCAAATGTTACGACCAATAAGTCGAAAGTAAACTTGTAGTAATTTGGGCCAGATTCGGTGAACGGCACTTCAGGTTCACAACACTTCAGATGGGGGGTCTTTCTTCAGTATCATTTAGAAATTTTGTTGATCTGTGTGACTTGGCACTATGGCAAAAGGACTGGGAGGTAGAACATGAATTTTTATCTGATTTAGCTTCTCAACTTATCTTGGTACGACACCACTTCTGTTAATGACCCCTTTGGGCCAACAACAACCGCACATGTTCGTGTCATCTCGGCTTACCTAATACCGCTATCCAGCTCTACGCTCTTTGTGGTATTCATACTGGAGCTCCTGACGATCCTCGCGCTCTTGGTCATCAGTCCCTGTGAGGTGAATTATATCCCCAACTCTGAAGGATTCTTTCACACACTGTGTTGTCGTATAAATCTACCAGTAACCAAAAACACTGGTTGTAGACACGTACCGAAGAGACAGTTAGTCTATTGGGGTGTCAACGATGGGGAAGCGATAAACAGCGGGAATGATGAGTGTGTAGTTACAGAGTACAAGGGACATTGTAGCGTCTGCTCCCTAAGCGACTACTCTTTGTAATTGTGTAGTAATGAATGAGTTTCGCTAAATACACCAAGTTACAATCCCAGCTGAATCTCTCGTTTGCAATATGATTCAAGTAAATGTGGCACACGAAGGCCGCCTCATGGTTAATTTGGTACGATATTCGAAACGTTCATGGTTCTCTGTGGCGACCCTTGTCAATCCAATGCTAAAAGTTTGAATCGTAGATAGTCGAAGTGACAATCGAATATCTCCAACTAAATGTAATTGCCAAACATCAAACGTCTAATAAAGACAACAGTGATTCACTCAAGTGATCTTGGGGAAGGATGTTTTCGTTCAATAGAAGTCACCCGATATTGTGGACTCTAGGTGCGTAGTTCAACAGGCCTGGATAAAGCTGTGCGAAGCTGAAAAAATGCGTAGCACAATGTCACATCACATTTGACATCACACCTATGAAAGCTGCCTAGATGACTCAGAACATATGGTCGATAGCCTCGGCGAAGAGATAAAGTACCATCTGATCAACCAACAATAGCCTCAAGGTATACAGACAAGACACCTTACAGGCCTTAAATATTTTGCTAGAGTGCTCAAGACCAAAAGTTCCGATTCAGTGTTTGCGCAGGGATTCATCCAAGACTAGATACGATTAAAAAATCACACAGAGAAATGCCGCTGAAGGAATACTATACGGTTGTACGCTGAAAATACCGTGTGAAATAATCTAATAGGTCTCTTTATTAACCGCTCTGGCTACACGATGTTTGTCGGCAATTTCGATAGGGGACTTGATACCTTATAGTCATTGCTTACCAGCGATTCTTTCGGGATATGGAGTGTAGCGTTAAAACGAGACGAACTGCCCGTTCATCTCAGTCAGGAGAGGATTAATTATTTTTACACTACTAATGAGTAGACAGAGGAATGTGCCTGCGGATGTGCGGCCTGCTCGTTCCATCAATTAGGGCGACCGTACATCGAGCTTCAGTAAACATAACATGTCGAAGTCAACCACAGCTTTTCGGTAAAGTAATAGCCTCACACCACCCTATCTGAAAAACGGTGCCTTTTTGGATCATTCGTTTCACCGTTTGATGAGGGGTATTGTACACTCGAGAGGGGAACCCAGAAACAGCTCATTCAAGTTCGAGGTGATTTTTCACCAGTAGGCCGAAAAAGTGAATACCATATCTGACAGCACATGAGACCTGGTCATGACTTGATTCTGAGCAAAGCCCCAGAAAGCCGTCTTTAGGACACCTCCCACAATATTATCAGACACAGATCTTAAATGTGATCTTATTTGTGAAGAGAATCAGCTTCGATATCTTGGATATTGGACAAACTGAACCGAGAAACAGTCTTTGCATTGCACAATTGACTGAACGACCACACAATTGGATGAGATTCGAATCACTCATTCACGCCAACTGGTGGGCAAACGCGTAATTTCACCAACCTTGGTCGAACGTTCTATGCAAGCTGTGCAAGGAATGCACTTTCACCAAGGCAGCATACAGTTCACACATCCTGTTGATCAGCGCCACGATAGGTGAACGCAACTACCCCTCACCCGAACACGCACTACTGGCAACGTATGAGAACTGCATTGTTCATCAACTGAAGAAAGTTAAACGGTCAGTAACACTTGGCTCACTGCACACACTACAGGCACAGGATGAGAAACACAAGTATCTCTGAGACAAGCAAATATGTAGGGTGATAGTCAGTCGACCGGTGGTGAGGGTAAACCCCTCTTTAGTGAACGAATTGCTTACAGACACTAAGTGTGGAGTATACTTCTTGCAAAGTACATTTCTTCAGGCAAAGGTTAAACTGGGCCCGAGCATCCGGCCGAACTGCCTACCCCCAAATACACACTACCTAGGAGTAAAACAGTGAAAATGACTCCGCCAAAACCAAGTAAAACGCACAGACCTCTGTTGGGCATGCGATAGTATGGGAGTCCATAGCCGGCAACCGAAAAGCTTCAGTATTTTGCCTGTTCCGTTATACCCATGGGAGTCAACTTTCATCCTACCAGTGGCACGTTGCCTTGTTGGTTTCCCATGGTTTTGCTTGAGCATTTGTAGACGAAATGCGGTAAGTAGCCATTTATTTACGGGCAACCGACTAACTCAGGTGATGACAAAGGGTACTTCATGTGAGACAGCAAATGCGTTCTGGAGGGTTTTGCTTGCTAAGGGTAGTCTAGTTTTGTGAAATCATTTGCATGTAATGAAGGCTGCTTATTATGGGCAATCTGAGGGTACCTAAGTCCCCTTGTATTCCCCGGTTGCAAAACTGCTCTCATGGTTTGGCATTTTCGATTGGCGAAAAGAACCTGAAAGACTACCTTCTTAAGATCGGGTTCACATTGTTGTGGTGAAGCAGCCATGACTTCACCGCAGTGAACCGTAAACACACTGCCGATCGAACAAACACAGCCTGAAAGCACTGATTAACTTGCTTACCAACCATAGTGTGTTCAAAACAGCCCCTGATATCCAGATGCACAACTGGCGTGTCTGCACAAATGAAACAGTTGACGGGTTCTCTGCTTTTCAGCCTACTTTTTTCTTATTGAAAAGTCCCGATGTTTTCATCAGACATCTTGACGAAACTCTTATCCTCGAAGTGGCCCAATGAAAATCGAAAGGTGACTTGAAAAGAAGTCAGGATGTCCTGATGGCATGGCTTTATGACTCTACTCAGAATAGATCGAATACGGCAAATAGCGGAACGCCTTAACATGTAAAAAAGATATGCCTTTACCTGGAAACAGGACTCCCCCGGGTATTATTTAGTGTTAGGACGACCAAGATTACGGTTTGGCCGAGCTATCTGCCGTAGTTACGATATTCAAAACATCGATGAACAGAAACTGGCCAACATCACAAAAACCCCGCAATTATAAACGTCAGCTGTGATTAGGAGTTTGGGGAGCAGATCGAGGGCATCAGCTGCCAAAATATTACGGGTACAAAATAAACAGGCTTCAATGCAGCGAGTTACGTAAATATGCCCAGGTTGGGAGATGCAGCTAACTAATCATTTTACTGACCTTTGCCTCAAAAAGACGCTGTTGACTTTCGAGTATTTTCTTCTGTTCGTCACCGCGCTTGACAATCGCCTCGATTTGATGAGGTGGTGGGTGATAATACTTACAGCAAGAGTGTGTGCAGTTTTTTCTCTAAAATTGTACAAAAAAATGATAAAGTGACATTTAACGGAGTTCGGGAAAACTGAGGTGACATCAGAACAAATGGTTTGGTCAAAAGGAAAGATCACCTCCAAAAATAACTTCCATGGAGCCTGATAAACAATTTCACACGCATGACAGCAACATATCAGCTGCATCATTGTCACCCTTTGTATCAAAGATCAAATATTGAGCGCGACGGGACTAAAATGTCCTGGATAGACGCTGTGATAGCTATTTCGGGGAAAGAGATTTCTCAGATAAAAATAAAAACTTGAAATTTGGGACACTGCTACTCGTGATTCGAAGTCGCACTCAAGTGACAAAAAGCAGCAAAAGGCAAGTCGCAACTTGTGTTGCACGAGTAGCCGGAAGGTCCAGGCAAAAGTTGTTCAGTTTCTGCTCCGCTGACTGATATCCCTGGTCAAACGGGGGTCGGGCAATTTAACTTCAACCCTAGGCGTTGATGCCTTTAAATATCCTCCAGCCGACAGTAGTATTCAGAACAATGCGACAACTACGATGCTTACGCAAAACCATCGGTTCAATTTTCTCATCACAAGATAGCAGCTATGTGTTGAGTAGCATTTCTCCTGAGTGCTACGACCCACCATCCTGTTTACATGGCCCTTCTTGGTTAATGAAGCTGTGAGACATGGCTACGAACCGGTGTCAATTCTGTGGGAGGTAGTTACCTCAGGTGCTTGCATTTGGGTCTAAACTCCAACTTGGTGGACTAGAAGATAGTGTTGAATGAACTAAGCAATCGGTTAGAGCATCTTTGTAACCACTGATGAGTTACTGGATTGCGCAGGCATGGTTATACCGAGATATGTTGGGTCTTGTTCGAAGTCCAGAACCGGATACACAGAGAAGAAACTCACAGGAATATGGAGGCAAATGAAGAGAAACCGCATACTGACCTTCAAGGAATGTCTAGGCGTAGTACTACTGGTTTTTCTTCAACAAATTTAATGTGTTCCACAGCATCTGGGGATCCTAGGACGATCTGTATGTTGCGCTATTCTGTGTACCTGGTTGTTGACACACAAGGCAAGCGATACCCAGCATCTGAGAGGAACCGAGCAACTACACGAAATAACCTATTTGCAAATTAAGTTGGTTTTAAAAGGATGATTTAACTGAATCCCAGCTGAATCTCTCGTTTATGCTATTCTTCAACTGAATCTGCTACACAAAGGCCGTCCCAAGTTTCATTTGGTACATTATTCGAAATATCGGAGCATGTATTTTTCGACGGAAAACTACATACATAGATGTTAAAACCTCTTCGACAGCCCATGACCGGTTTCGTTCTCCTTGGAACTCATCAAGTACGCAGAGTCCTCGGATTTCCTTCAACTTTATGTTCTACCTAAACCCAAATTGTACGCATTTCGCGAAACATCGAGGGACTAGTTCATCCATCCGATGAATGGACCGTGTTTCCAGTTCCGTCAGAATTGGCTGAACCCGATCAACAATCCTGGATGCCGTGGGTCAACAGTTAACGACGGAGAATTGGTTATCTTCACTGAGAACTAAATTTTGAATATATCCCATCTATACTGCAGCATCAGCTGAGCTAATATGTATCAATCACAAAAAAACCTATCCAACTGGAGAGAAAAATGGATGGCAGGCAAAAACCCAAGTGCCCACTTCAACCGGACTGCTTCGTGTCAGAGAGTATCAAGTAGAAGAATAGTAAAGCTTCTCGGTTAAAAAGAGGAGGAAGAGTGTATATTGTGTCTAACAAACCTCGCATCCTTATTGTAGCACATTACTGAGTGCGACCTCCTACGGGCTTTACGAAAATACTCGATATCATGGCCGACGAAATCCGACCACTAAGCTCCGAACGAAAGCGTAAAATGCACTGTCGTTCGATTACTTATGGTTTTAGCTTAATATTCCAACCGAATTCACGATGTATCACCGTGAAATCAAGCTCACAACTGGTCCCACGCAAGCGATCGATCACCACATTTGAACGCAGTGGCGCACAGTAATCGAACTGCAACACACTCATTTATCCTAGACAAGCGTCAAGGTCAAGACTAATGTGGTCAAAACAAAGAATTCAAGGAATATAACTGAACATCTGATAACAAGATATCTCCATGCGCCGACTAAACCCAGGGGAGGACGAGGAAAAGAATCACACATGCAACACTCAGACATTCCAAATCGAAACAGAAAGTGTCCTGGAAATGAACTCGCACACACTACGAACTACCAGCGAGAGTATGAAGAGAGATGTTACAATCCAACGCAATTGGAATATGCCATCAGGGGAAGAAGGATCACCAGCGCAGACCAACACAGACCAACAAATGTCTGATCCATCAAGATCGATAGTAGCTGACGCTTCAATACCAGGACGCCCACCTGCACCATACGAACCCAGTTCAGTGGGAAATGACAGATCAAACAACGAAATGCAAAGGAGAACGAATAGCATGCAAGAGCATGGTTCTTCACGGCTTTCTCATCCGGATGAGGAAAGCTACGGCGTACCACAACATTCATTCAACCCTGCGCCAAGGATGATTCAGCAATCGAGTAGTGGCAAATCTGGAAGCCAGAATGCTTTTAAAAGGCTCAGGAACATGGGGTCGATTGCGGAAGGCTCCGAAAGGTTGCCGTCGTTACCACCACCAGGAGACTTAGGGCAGTATGGTTATCCAATTACGCCGGCGAAAAAGCCCGAAAAACAGTATCCGGGTTACAAATCGTACCAAGTAACACGCTTCCTGTGCGGTAGCACAACGTTTATGACAATAGCACTGATGCTGTTCGCAATATTTATGACCATCTTTGCGGTTGTGAAGAGTAAAGATTGCACACTGATTAGTTCAACGATAATGCTGTTGGCTGTTTTTTCGTTGGTCACTGTGATCATTGAGTGGATACGCTTATGGCTGTGGAGAGAGCCTACGCCTCTGAGCATACGGAAAACAAAGCATAACCTCAGAGCTGAAGCCACCCTAGGTCCAGTCCACGCGGGAGGCGGGCTACCCATGATAGCCAACACGCCAGGACCCATGGCAAATCCGACATACTCAGGTGTTGGTGATAATCCAAACGGCGGATTTCTCTCTTTGGGTTTTCAAAACCGATTGTATGACGTGAACCAATTTATATCTGGTCTGTGTCTGGTACTGTTGTACATTATCGGAGCAATTCTCATCTGTGTGAATATGGCTGTTTGTGGTGTCGAACTTGGAAAAAAGGAAAATGATTCAAACGAAGCTAAGTGTACTGAGTTAGCGATATGCGGTATCGCCTTCGCCGCATGTATGTCCATCTTACTTGGACTGCGGTTTGTAATGTGTTGTCTAAGTGACGCCTGTCAAGGACTGTTCCGTCGAACATTTGTGACCAAAAGTGAACCACCAGTTCCAATAGTCGCAATCAATCAGTTACACCAGGTGCTACCAGGAATGGGAAACTATTGGCACACGAGCGGGGAACCAAGAGAAGGAGGTTATCAGCCAACCACTTGGTTGGTCAACCTATCCGGTGGAATAGATCCGCGACACCAACTGAGTATGATAAAACCAATGCCAGCACGTTACGCGAATGATTTGACACATTAATGTGTGCTATGATGAACAATAACAAAAGATATTTTGTTGAGGGGAACCACTTCCTTTCGAGCATCATGCCCAGTGGCTGATACTGTATTAGTGTGACAAATACATGAAAACTGTGAGTGAGTATATTTACGAGTCTTGTGCATAAATCAAGGAGTTACATTACGACAACAAGTTGATGTTTATAACTGTGTTGCATGATGAAGCTGAAATATGAAAACTAGGCGCTTGTGGACAGCATCAACTCAAGGTCTGGTGATATACTGATCGGGCCTCACGAGCCGTAAGCAGCCCTTTGTTCTGTCAGTTTCTATCCAGCATTTCTGAGGCCAGTTGGAGAAGTAACCGCCTCAAATCATCTTCGGAGACCCAGTGTCAGGTCTATGTTCACTTTTCCACAAACTCTAGGTATCTTTCCAATACACTTTTTGTGGTTGTACGTTAGTGAAGGACAAATGTTAATAATGATAACGATGATGATGGCCAAGGAGACGTCACACTGGCTCACACCTTGGTAGCTATTGCGTCTGTAGATCATCCTAATTTGTCTGGACGTGATAGCGTCTCACATACTCAGCTTGTTGACTAATACTTCTACATGTTTGCGCATTTAATCTTAACAGTTCACATATATTCAGAAACTATCTGCGCTTGGGTAGGCTGACCTGAAGTTTGAGAGTTCTCACTTGACAGAGGAGTAAACATAAAAACAAAATGTGTCCGTAATAGAATTGCGTGGGCTATACTGAAATCGCCTATCAGTAGGACCAGCTATGGGCAACAGAAGTTAACCATCAGATTCTTCGCCAGAAGTGAGTGGGTTTCACGGAACTGGCACCATTAGGTGCCACTCATACATTAATCAAAGATGTATCCTTAACCACTGAATAAGCAATTGCTCTACAAGAAAACGGGAATATGCGATTCCTCAACTATTAGAATGAGTTCCAGGAAAAATATGGCCGTCGCCTGTTCAGACAGGCTAATCCGGTTTTATGGCAGATAAGCTTTGAAAGGGTGCCGCAGCGTCATTCGGTGGACAGGATGCTAGAACACCTCCAAACAATTTAATCAGTCAACTTTGGCAGGTAGTTTGTTCATAGTCTTTACGCAAACTCAGCTCACCTTGATGAAGTCGTAGCAGACGGTAACATGTCCAGCCTCAATCCTAACATTGGATGAAGGGTGTGCGTAAGGGCAGGTCTCGGAATATAGAGGACACTGAATTGGTCGGACAGCGGAGGGGTCTTTCGAATCAGTAGAACTGTGTAATGAAATCTCACCAATCGAAGTCCCGTGGACAGCGGGTGAAGTAGTGGTGACAGTTACTTGGTGGTCAGACGTCGAGTCCGATAGGATAGGGGGTGCCTGAGGAGACCAGGAAGGACACACACGAAGCTTCAACCACAACGAGCACCGCGAGGTAGAGTTCAACTGCTGCCCCAACGGAGAGGGAAGAAGCTGACAAGGGGTGTTTGTGTTCCCATTGGGTAGAGAACAAACACGAGGAGCGGAATGTAATGAAACTAAAGACGAGGATAGTGAGGAAGAACCCGAAAGACTGTTGGTCCCATCTAAGCTGCCCACGACAAGACTTGGCGAGAATCCGTGGAATCCATTTGATAGTGATTGTGGAATGTTCCCCAAACTCGCTCGTGATTGGAGTGTCTGAAGGGGTAATACATGCTGGAGAAATGCTGGGATGCTGGGCTGTAATGCTTTCTGATCTGTATACGGATGACCAGGTCCATCCAGAGAAGCTGCAGATGGTGGTCGGTATGGGGGTTGAGAGGATCCAGTCAATGGTGAGTGTCTGAAATCGAGAACAAAGAGACTGTCGACAACATTCAGCAAATATAAGCTAACCTAACAATCAACAGAGTGATGCTACAGATGCGGCTTGAATCCCAGTTCCTCCGAAAAATTCCTAACCAGTAGGAACCCATCTCCGTTAAAATACATCGCAAATGAAACTGTCAATCACACAGCACGAATCTGATTTAATATCTGATTTAATTTAATATCTGATTTAATATGTAGCAAAACACTTCGATAATTTTGAATGCATTAGCAGATCTCTTTTAAACATCCAAAGGTTGGTTTAACCTGTTAGAGGATCAAAAACGGCAAGTTTTGTTTGACCAGACCCGTAAACGAGTGCGTCCGGGATGTGCTTTCAGGACACAACTATTACAAATAATTACGTAACGACAGTTCGTTGAACAGCCAAAGTCGCGCAGGGTATCCTTAAGAGCTAGCGTCCACCTGAGGACCATGGTCCAAAAGAGGACCAATCACTACTCCCAGTAAGACTGGCCTTCACTCGTCAGCCTTCGAAAGCTAGCGTCATCATACTCAAAGCCAAGCAGTGTTTCGCAACTCATTCAAAACAACCTAACTCTGGTATTCTAAATATTCGTGAATGTCCATTATCCATACAGATTATGCCAACTAAATTCCAGTCTATTGGATATGCTCATTTTAGAAAAGCGCACAATTTTGGTAGCAATCGCTTTCAATCGCGTATCATCAGGTTAATACGGAGATAAAATAGAAAACCAGCAACGCTGCATAGCATTTTAACCTAGTTTTCCATATTATCGCCATATTCCCGATGAGATGCAATTGAAAATGATCGTTCACAAACTCGTATTTCCTTATTAAAATCCCAGTTACCATCTAAACACAGCCCTATGTGCATGAAAAAGATAACAGAGGTCAAATATTTGGTAAACACATATAAAGTGCAGTCTGATATACCAGCACGCAGTGAGACCTAGCGGACAGCAAAAACACACCACACACGCCTTACTAATGACTGCTACGCGGGTAGAGAGTCCACCCATAGTTAAACCGATCTGTCAATCAACTGCTTGACTAGTTGCAATAAACAACTAATTCAGTAGGCAGTCTCCTCGATAGAACAGCATCCTTGGTCATAGCCAAAGGTTTTTCGGCCGCAACCCCATATTGGGGGAGTCAAAAAGATTGCAGAGGCCCAGAAATTGGCAAGCCTAAGAAGAAACGGGCCAAAGTATATTGGAAAATCCAGAATAAAAGATGAAACAATCCTAATCAAATAGGATGAGGGGCAGGATGAAGATTTTATTTATCATCCGAACCACAAAGGCAAATGGAGTTGCTCCAAGTATTTCCTGAATGTCCACTATGACTCTCTTCACAAATATGCTGCGATATGACAAATCAGCCGACTTTCATAGCCTTGAATTCGAGGTATTGTGTCAAGCAGAATCTGAACAGTTTGTAGATATCTTCCTTACCTGTGAACATAACGAAAGCAAGGGGGAAAGAAACGCCCATATAAAGTTTCCTATCGAAACGGTTACCAAAGATACCTAATTCGGATGTCTCTAAGAAAATGTAGCTCAATCAAACCAACAAACAACCTCCAAATCAAGATTTAGAAACGACGCCACCGCACACCAAGAACAATATCGAAACGACTGCGAGAATGCTGCGACATGAGATCGCAGTGGTCCATAGACCCAGGAATATACTATGGCAACCAACCAACCACAACCAAGAGGAAAACTAGATCAATAGAGAGGACGAATGTTATTTACGGAATTCAGTGCAAGAATTGGGATAAACACCACGTGGAACACCACGGGCAAGCCTCAGCAAATATAAACTCGCCAATTTATTCTATTCTTATTGTGTAAAACGGGATTTCTCTTTCTATCGATTCCGTTTTACGCCTATATCCTCTCTTCGTGCTCTTGACCTGAACGTCAACCAATATTTGACTTTCATCAACCCGTATACCTATTTTTGACCTTGACTTTGCGCGCCCAGTTCATTTCTGCTACAAGGGCTTCGTCATCTATTGAAATTCTTGTCTTGAGTTGATGTGAGCTTCGCGTATGTTGTTTCAGGATCGGCTTTGGAATCCAAGTTAGATAACACCGGTGCATGGATCCAAGATTTAAGGTTTGTACGCACTCATAGTGCCACATTGTTGACAAACCTCCATTTGAACTATTTGACTTTTTGGGTTTTGCGCTTAAATCAACTTGGTCCACCTGATTGCTGGACGGAACCAATGCCAGAAGGACACGATCGCTTCTCATTCATCTCTAGGCATGAAGACCAGGAAGAACATGACTCCAACTGAAACAATGCTTATAAACTAGGTCACGTAAAACCTACGGAACGAGAGTTTATGGAGGCTTGGGACTGCACTGAAAAGGTAATAAAAACAAGCTGAAATCAGCCCTGTATACTTGCTGCGTACAGCAGGGTGGGTAGGCAAAAACATGCTATTGCAGACGGCTCCCTTCTTACACTTTCACGTATTCCCTCCTCTACCCTACCAAAGTCGAACAATTAGAAAAGAACTTTAGAACCATCAAACCATAAGCCGTAAGAAAAATTGAGGAAACCGGTAGCAAGAACGGAATCCAAAGGGGAAATCAATTTGACCAACATATACAACTCTCACCAAGCAGAACAAAGAACCAAACAGGCCAAAGCGTGGGAATTATTTACAGAGCTGTGTACATCGACTAGTCAGACGCAGGAAAAAACACAAACTGTGGAAAAACCAATCAGGGCACAGAATAAAAACCAATAAAGACAGGAAGTGGACAAATAACCAATCAAACAATGGAAAGGCACACCACGATGCACCGCAGATTAATCAAACTATGCGTAACATTACTTCGAACCAACTATGATGGATATATATATTATTTGAGCACTATGTGAAAGGAAGAAGTAAAATACGAAATGCCCATAAAATCTCGACTGGTACCGAAACAGCCGCAAGTCAGTTGTCAGACTGGGCGAAGAAAACAACCGACAAACACAATGGAGGTACCAATATTCCGATACATCATCGGTAAGTAAAATTTCTGTTGAAAATTCATAGATTTGTCATGATAGTGGATAATATGATTGCGCTCGTCAGGGAGGGCGCCGGAAAGTAAACAGAGCAATATGGATAACGGAGTTTGAATAGTTAATGGTGCCTGCACTGGATGAAGAATGCCAAGTCCGGGCAAAAACCCTCAAAAAAAGCTAGTCTACCAACAATATCGGAAGCTCAATACGAGTGGTCGTGCAGCATAGGAATACTTTGAAAAAGAAATTTAATGCAAAGGAAATCAGCACTTCGAAGCTCCTGATTTCGAAGTCCCCATGCTTTTGTTACCAAGCCACCTGTGTAAGCAGCTAACCAGTGAGTTACACTGTGAAAGGGCACGCACGGTTGGGGGACATTAGTTGTCACAACCATAAAACCACCACAACATAGATATTGGAAATATCGACCGAAAAGTCGACATCATCGTGTGTGGTAGAAGCGCTCCGTACATGAAAGGATTCCAGTGACCTATTTCTGTCATCCTCTTAGTGGCAGGCTAGGTAGAAAGCACCCCAACATCAAACTACTCATGAGTAGGTAAACATCCACCCTATTGAACAACCTAAAGTGACGGACAGGCACGCGGGGACAGGTCTTGCGGCGACGATACAAGATTTCTCTGGTTGTTTTCACTCAATCAGTCTGCAGCCTGGCCTTTTCCCCAATGAAAGGTGCACAGACGAGCCTGTATTTACGCGTCAATTATATCACCTACCGCCTCCAGAGCACAGCAACCTACCCCATCTACCAAAATCATCGGTGAATGAAACCGTGGCAGCTATAACCACTGTACGGAAGGTACGCGGTTCTTAAGACTGATGATGAACGAGGGTAATATTTACTACCCTCATGGGTTCTGAAAACAAGTGTCACCTGATGGTTGAATCGTTTTCCCAGCTTGGCACATTATCACCAGCCGACCACCACCTTCGTTGCGTAATCCCCTACACGGATCACCTTGTAGTTTATGGGAGCCCATCGTCTAAAACGTTGTCTGTGAGTCCACACTAAGTTACTTTGCAAAAGAGTGTATAACCCAACTTGGTGTTCAAGCAGGAAATAAGACTGATGGAAAATATGGCGCCATGTCTATTGGGGAGGTCTCAGGAATGAAGCATGTATATATGTGTCCATCATCCGTGGTCAAACGCTCAGTCCCAAACTAGAGTGGCTTTAAGATGAAACTCAAATAAATCACTAATTTACGGTATTCTCCAACCGATGTGCAGCGCAACAGCTGTTACAAGGTAAATTTGGACTACTATTCAAAATACCTGAGGATTCCTCTTGGGCGCAATAAACTACTTTATAAGATCATTGAAAACTAGTCGGACGTTCATCAGCGAATTTTATCTTATATACAGATCAACCTGAAAGTAGTCAAGATTCGCTTCCAAAAGGTTCATGCTAAACCAGAGAGCAAGGTACATCAAAATCGAAACAAATGAACAGCTCCGTTTCAAGATAGCTTCCTAATGTCCAATTTCCACGAATGGTTTTATGTGGAGCGTCGTCTAATATTAGTTGCGCCACAACCTTGGTCTACTCAACTTGCTGCTCAAAATTTACTGCATTCAGGACTAACCACCTCGGGCTAACGATAAGCACCAGGACGCCCACACTGCCATTTTTATCAGACAGAAATCTCGCACTGATATTTTCGCAAACATAAAACCGAGGTAGAAAGTATACCGTGACCTCCCGATCAAAATTTGCAACATGCGCAATGGAGCACTGAAAAGTTAAAAGTCACTGCGGTCAGTTCTGATCGCACATACTTTGGCATTTGACGTGAAGCTGCATGCAGTGCCTAAGTCAATGCACTTCAAAGACCAATTAGCGATCTCTGTTAGAACCGAAATTCGATTTCACAGAATTTTTAGACCAAATTAGTAACGACAAATACTGAATAGATGAAGACGGTAGGAAAACAACGCTGCCAAGCATTTTGGAACACACATTCGTCCCCACCCTGCAATTACGTCTTTGTAGCACCGTCAGGCCCAGAAACGGGACAAAAATGCGGTGGGTGAAACTACGGCCGATCGCTTGCAGGCGCTCGTTCAGTCCAATAGGGAGGCTTTGCACTCTTAAAGCACCAGCGCTTTTTGGCGCCGAAATGACGTCAGCGGGCATCGGCTGTTAAATAATTTTATCAGGCTGAGTCACACATGCATATGAGTTACGTCGTATTAGACCCTGGTGAGTGCCAGCATTCTGGTTCGCTTGAATGAAGAGATGTGGTTATGCTATTGAGCAGAATGTTGGTAGCTCAGGTGGCACTTCCACCGACCCACCATGACGCTCACTAACAACGCACTCATGACGTCAACTCGATTGATGATGGAAAGTTTGCAATCAAATCGCTCAGTCAAAAGCCCAAACCAAAGAACAGATGTGGTTACATTGAGTGAGGTTGGTGGAGTACGTTCATTTGATGAATACTGGATCCCAGTGCACATATGGCATGTTCAGAGAAGAACCTACCAAAGCATATGAAGGCGAAGCTAAAAACCAGAAACATGGATTAATCGTAAATTGCAGTTTCACGGTCGTCGTCGCACAAAATCTACTTCACAACTGAAGTTCACACTTCGTGACATTTACAGGATAGCTTACTGTATGCAAATACAAGGCCGTGCATGAATAACTAGAAATGTTCTTTAGCCTCCTTTGCATCCTCTTTGGTATTTTATTCGGACAGATGTTAGTCGTCAATATACTAACGTGTACCACTTCACCTGTATACCTAGCAGTTTTTGACAGTTACGATAAACCTTAGCAGCATACGATATACACAATCCACAATGACGAATGGGATGACGGATGCACACAAACGCGATCTTCAACATGCACCGTGCGTGGATTTCACATTGGCAGAGCCACCTTCAATCTACATTCAGAATTTGACGATGCTATGGAAACGCAACTACTGACCGAATAAAAGACATTCGCCATATTTCCAGGCACCAGATGCAACTGAGTTTGTTGTTTTGTTGATCATCTCATTACAGTGAAACGAAAACTCGTAAACTTTTCGCGGGGATTTTTAGGTGCTGTCCAATTGCAGCCGAGACCACCACAAGCAGTTCAACAACACCACATACCGTTTGGCATATTTCGAAAGAGCTTGAAACTGTCTACCGAGCGATATATAAACCTGATCCATCTTACGTGACTCTAAAATAGGTCAGTCGTATAAGGGTAGTGAATTTTGTTGTTGTTCGCTTGTCAATGCGTTGTGTGTAACAAAGACGCCCGCATTTTTCCTGATCTGACACTACTGACATTGTTGATGAAAACTCTCGGGTCTGATACCAAGGAAAATACTCCAGTAACTTAACTATTGTTCCAACTGAAAAGTGAGGAGACTCGTGTAGCAAATTCACTTGAAGAATATCAGAAGACCAGCTATTCAGATGAGCCCGCGTTATATTGAGTGCTCAGGTGTTCGAGTGTTTGCACTTTGTTTGTGATAAAGTTTGTATCTATCTTTCATTTGATCAAAAAGCCAGTTAATTTTGTTCGACCAGCGATACCTTGCCCCAGGAGTTGGTTTAAGAGCGATGGGGATGGACCGTTGTTTCGACAGAGGCACCTTACTTGTTATCCAAATATGACAGAAACTGACGGTTTAACGGCTCCATGGGTCCAAAACCACTACATTCCAAAGTGTGCATGAAGAAACGATTACCTAATTGCTATACACGTGATAATTACGACCCTTCCAATAAGAGGACCTCTGCCTTCTTTGGGGAGTGTTCCTTCTGGAAGGGATCTATCTCCATAAATCTAATAAAACAGAATAGTTCCCTAACGCGATACACCCATTTGCATACCAATTTGGCTTTCACGGGAGACTCACCTGGAACCCAGCTGAATCTCTCGTTCATGATGTTTTTAAGCAAATTAATATGCAATTGAGGGTATTTCGCTAAACGGCATATAGGTTTACGATTGGCCACTTTCATCTCTTAGTGGTAAGCTGTAACAGCGGTCTCTATTTGGTGTGCAAATGCGAGTGACTAATTTGTGCTTAAGTAGAATATGAGGTTGACGGAAACTCGGGGACTGCGCCTACCTGATGAACCTCAAGAAAGGGGAAACCGGTCGTGGGCTGTCGACAAGTTTTCAGCAACCTTATGAGTAGTTTCCTCCATGAAAACTTTAGATCAGGAAAATGCTGCATTCAATCAGGTGGCGTAAGACCGTCATAGGAGCCTACATTCCTAGGGAGCAAGTCGCCATAGATGTTCCAAACCCCAACCTGAAGGACCAGAAGGCTGTGTTAGTCGGACCTCTATCCACTGACTAGGTATGAAAGGCTCTTTGAGTATCACACGTACGGAGGCGCACAAACGTTCACACCGCAGAGGGTTCCAGCCTCTTCATGACGGACCCACAAAATGCTATTTACAGTTTGAACACTATAGTATTCCGTTAAAAATGATTGATCAGTAGTATACTTTGTTGACCACGCACTTTTCAGTTTACATATTCTGCACAAATTGACCTCAATTGCAGAATGAGGTCCCTGTTACAAACCTAAAAACTTCACTAGCCACAGAATCATCCATATGTTCCCTTCAAACAACCCAGCTTAGTTGTGTACCTTGGAACACTGAAATCACACCGAGAACAAACCAGATATTCTTCGATATTGGTCAGACAAACGTATCTAGACGGCAAGAAATTTTGAATGAAATAGTCAGCGTTAGCGTGTCAATCTAACCTTGGAACGCAACTAAGTCAATGACCCACATGAAAATCCACCAATGCTGTGTCCATCGCGAATAGCTAGAAACTGATCTGAAGAACTAGTGGCGATGAAAGAGAACTGCTGCCTGCTGAACTGTGTGCAACCTGGCTGACAAGCCGGTGTGCGCATCCGAGACAAAAATGTGACTGACCATCAGCTGAGAAATTTTGACGGAATTCTCGAGTCGCACTCATCGTCATGAACTGCAGACAACAGACACACCACCCCGTCAACTAAACAGACTGACATAGCACCAATCTGGTCCGGAGAAAGAGCTAGTACTTTCCGAGACACTTGCATGTGATAAATCTGGATCTCGACCCGAAGAGTGATGACGGATTCCTCAGGAAAGTTAGCAAACATAGAGTTAGATAGCCTTCCTATTATAGCATGAAATAAATGGTTAGCAGAGAAAACGTTTCACAAGTCAAGGGGAAATTATGAGACCGTGTCGAATAAATGCTGGACCATTGGGGGCAAACGTGTTGGCAAGATCAACAAATAACCGACAGAAAAACATCATTGTTCAACCATTGTTCAAACAAGGATTAGTAACTTATGTTTGAGTAAATGTTTGATTGGAAACCACCATTAATGACTAATGCGTTGAAGCCTATTTACCTAGAAAAATCAGACAACTGCAGGGTTTATGAATTGCGCAGCAGAAAACGTAACCTGTTTTGATTGAGCTTTAACCGATACTACTCTAGGCTTATCCCCATCATTGCACACAAAAACACTGTATGGATGAAAATCAAGCAACAACGGCTATTTACCGGTGACCGTGACAGCAGTGGCTGGTAGCAACCGTCGACTAGTAGTTGGGGAAATCTAGTCAGTTACACTGGGAGGCCGCTCGTTTGTCGTATGGATATTACCCTCTTTAATCTAGCAGCCAACCAAAAGACAACTCCGGACGAGAACGTAGAGTGCTGGATGATGTATATGTACGAAAGTTGTTCGAGTTCGTTAAATCAGGGGTTAGGTTGGACAAGGATTATACTCACGAAGGTTCTGGTATATGCAGTCCCCTTGGATAAGTGGGACTCCACAACTTGAAAGACGGATTAGTTATTGTAGGCACTGTTTTAGGTGAAGCTTTGTCCGGTGCTGCTGACTATGAATTTACGTCATGAGTTTACCTAACATGAGAGGTTGAGACGTTAGTAGTTCATACCAGATGAACAAGTAGCCATAGTCTTTCAAACCATGTTCTGATGGAGAGGATAACTGTTCACAACAAATAAAACTAACAGATTTGATCGATAACTAACTAACTTATCAGCACTAAGTGCTGGAACAACATAGACATACAGTGAAAAAATCAATCCAAAAACTGGCTCTGGAACGTGATACAAAATAATCTCACCCAATTTACGGAGATACCCGGTATAAACTTGTCCTATAATTCAAGGCTTTCTTGGAAAAAGTCTGGGGTAATGCTGAATCGATCAACCAAAAACTGACTAATTGATTGTGTTTAACGGCAGTCAAACAATGCTATTCTGGAAAAAAACTACAGTTGTAATACAAGACTGCCTGGACTTTGGAGGCTACCAAACGGTTGGCTTCATGATCAAGGTCTAACGTATGTGGGCTTCAAAGTGAAATCCCGATTTTACAACCTGGAAAAGCATCAAGTTGGTTCCCGATAACTGTTTTCGAAAATATATTCTATAAGACGCAAATCTGGGAGGAAATCAGCTGCATTGGTAAGTAAACCACCAAAAGGCAAACGCCCATGCTTAAACAATATATTGCAGGTTCGGATCCTAACAGTCAAAATGATTTAGTCGACAAGTCAGCTTAAAAGCCACAACTCCCACTTATGGACAACAAGTCGTTCGAATAGCTTACAGTTCACGTAATAATTACGGTTGTTCCACTGTCACGTGACACTCCACCAGCTACCCATCTACCTCAGTGACAAGCATTCTGGGTTGGACAATATAAACATTATACCAATCTGAATCACGGATAGATGGAAGCGAACTGCCAGCACAAATCGTGCCAAGTGCATTCGAACGGCATTCTCTTGTGTCGAGTGTGCATCGATCTGGTCTCCATGGTGTTACGAACTACAGACATGGTGTGACAAAGCGGTTATATGAAAGTAAATAGAGCCTAGGCACACACAGAAAGCGTGCGTTCCATGTCCACAATGTCTATAGCAAAAAAAGCCTGTCATACGTAATTTTTTAGGTGGGGTTCAGGTGCACGCGCAGAAATTCGATCGGATAGCTAAAACGGAACCACACACAGGTAACACAATTGGCAATGTCCCCGCATATTCAAATTAGATGTATTGGATTGATA
Source organism: Clonorchis sinensis (assembly GCA_003604175.2). Classification (NCBI taxonomy): domain Eukaryota; kingdom Metazoa; phylum Platyhelminthes; class Trematoda; order Opisthorchiida; family Opisthorchiidae; genus Clonorchis; species Clonorchis sinensis. Next base: position 25,144,579 of record CM030369.1, read on the forward strand.
ATCGCACAACTAAGGTGTTAGATGCAGTATCTTTTTGAGTAGAGTTAAGATGTGAACTTGATCAACCACTTGGTTCCAGCATTAGACATACTAATTGCAGCAGCAATCTCGCCTCATCCAACAGGCGTTACTTCGATACTAGAATGAACCTAGATGGCACATGTGAGTACGGCGAACATACCGTGGATGTAAGGCTTACGGCAAACTGTCGCCTAAGTTTGCCACGTTCAGTGGCGCCAGGCAAAACTGTCCTCCGTCCTCTTTTATTTTCGTCGTCGATATGACCATGGAAGATTCGTTCCAAGCCTCTAATGGATATGGAATTGAAATGCTCCCTAATTAGTCGCTCACAGACATCGAGCAGGCAAACGACACAACTCTTCTGACACCTGACGCCGGTGAATTTCAAACACTAATGAATAACCTAACTGACTGTGCTCCACGGATTGATGGGCATTGCAACTGTACGGTGTAAGGTGCTGCTGCAAGAGCGAGCAGGATCAAACCCCAACCTCACGCTATAAGATGGGTTAACTGAGATCGTAGACAATTTTGTTTGCCTCAGTAACCGTAACAGCCCTGGCGGTCTAGCTAAGGACGATATTACCATCCGGACAGGAAAGGCCAAAGGCTTTTGCACGTTGCTACGTCTATGGTGTAGACGTGACATCAGCTTGTCTGTCAAGGGTCAAGTATCTGAGTCTGCAGTGCAACCCGTGTTGTTAAATGGGTCAGACACCTGGGAACTCCAAGCTGAGGAAATTAAAATTTCCAGTGCTTGACCATTCGTGTCTTCGGAGCATTGTTGGAGTCTACTGCAGGTCACTGGTGCCAAAATACGCCAGACGGTTTTCGGAGGAACGAAGTCACACACGACAGATGAGCTAATGAAACTCTAAATTGGCTTGTTCACGTACTTAAATTGTCATTCAGTTGACTTTCTCGAACAGCCAAGTCCGCAAAGTCGTGTGGGGGGGTAGGAACGCGCCATGCGAAATCAGGCAATAACCATGCAACCGGGCATTAAAGCCAATGCCGGAAGATGCTACGATGGTGGTCTGTTTAAACATCAGAGCTTGTGCTTCGCCTTTGTTTTCAAAGATGAGAACAATGGAGTCCGCGCACTTCAGATCGACAAGATTATCACCAACATCAGTTTCAACACCAGGGTTTTGAAGACCTTCCAGTGTTCGCCTCATTATTTCATCAATTACGAAGTTCAACCACGGAGAGAGTGGAAATATTTGTTGGACATCAATTTTGGTAGGGAAGCTTTCAGAGGGCTCATCATACATTCCCACACCCAGAAAAATGTAAATATAAGGACTGGGGCAAATCCTGTTGAGCGAGTGCAGTTAACAGCACTGACTCATCGACAGAATCGAACGCACCCTTTAAATCAAATATCACCAAGACTGTAGATTGCTGTGCATATGGCGTTGCTCTAGCACCTGAAGATGAGGTCGACAAGATCAACCGCCTCAACGCCTGCATGACAACAGTGTTCAACACTGATTCACTGCTGCCGAACGACCATATATAATTTGAAAGCCTTATTGTGAAGAAAAGGATAAAAGTGGAAGGCGAGGGCACCAAGTGATACCTTACAATCATTCTGAGTTGCGTAGACCTCCAGACAATCATTCAGGCAATGTGGAAAGAAAGTGACAACACGAAACCCATTGACATCGACTAGCAGCCACATCTTCCAGCGTCTCCGACCATACAACGGGAATCACGCGGCTTCCGTCCTGGAAGGCCAGTTGCACCAATAATACCCAGACCATTTGTAACCTTTTTCATATCCCTCTAGCAAGTCAAAGGAAAAAAATCGTCCAGCTGTAGCACCCTTCCGACGCCTACCTGCCACGCCACCCGAAGGAAGCACGAGGGCTGAGATACTGCCAGGTTGCCCAAGCCTAGACAGGGGTAGCCGAGAGGCAGAGGTCGGGTTCGAACTATGGACCTTCCGGTCAGTAGATTGGCTACCTGTCGCTTCCGCCACTCCCAATCGGGCATGGAAAATAGTTTCCTACTCAGCAAACGATGTCTCGGTTTAGGCAATACCCGGCTAAAGCAACGCAGCTTCTCACGCGGCACATATTCTACAACGAAAGGCCCATTTCAAAACCGAAAACTCGCTTTCTAAATTCCTCCTTACAAATTCGGCGACACCAAACAGCACGAACCATGATTCTGACACAACGCTTCTCGACGGCCTAGAGATGTTTCATTTCCTATGCATCAAGAGCCCAAGTTTCGCAGCTGTACAACAAAAGGTCTACTATAGCCTAAAGTACACGTCCAGAGGTTCAGGGGTAGGTCTAGTTGCCGGTAAATGTGTCTCAAATTAGCAAACGTGACAGGAGCCGCAGAGATTCAGGCACTAACTTTACCTGTCACATTAAGTCGACCTTTGCTATTATTGAAGTTGACACGTGCAGAATGAGTGCTTTCCTACCAAGGCAAGTAGGTGCCGCTTTCTGGAGGCAGTTCTATTGGGCAACAGCCTACCCCCCGTAACATAAAAAAATTTGGGACCCAGCGATGTCGCTGTTACACTCTCCTACGGAGTTACTCTCAATCAGAGTTCAATTGTATCTGCACACTTTCTTTGGATCTCCCGATAAAAAAAGTCGTGGAAATTAGGTGTGCACCCAAAATAAGCCCTACTAGGCCGGTATCCCGCTTGTTGCTTCCGAGTCAGTGTTTCACGAGCAAGCATAAGGCGACAAAGCATAAGTGACGCCAACAGTTTCGGTACAAACGGGGTCAAGCTGATTCCCCTGTGGTTACCACACTCATAACGAGCCTTTTTTTAAAAAAAAAATGGGCACTATCACCGACCCTCACCAGTTGTCCGGGACAGTCTCATTTCCCCAAATGCAGATAAACACATCTTTGAACAATGCGGATGGGAGGTCATCCAGAACAGAACCTCGGAGGCGCTTGAGAGAACATGCGTAGTCTAAAACCTCCGACGACGTACGGAGTTCCACGTCCACTGTCCTAAAGCTGCCACCTTGACGTGGTGGTCGGGCTTGAGTGCTGCAATGATCCCGCGGGCTACACTGACTGGAACGTCGTTCCACAAGGTGAAACCATGCCAGGAAGGCCAAAGGGGAGCAGTCAGACCAAGAGCAGCGAGACCCCGTACTACGAGTAATCGTGCTACGAGGCGGTCTGGGGGTAAAGTCGTACTGTCCTCTGCGACAGGAGTGTGAAGACAGTAAGGTGTTTCCCCCAGGCGACCAGCATGTCCGTATTTACGGAAGCAGCGATGCTGCCTTCCCCCGAGGAAGGACGGGTTAGAAAAGGTCGGCCCTAAAAACCGCACACTCCGATCGCCCAACGGTTGACCGTGACCGACGGCGCATTATCCACTACGGTCGAAATACTTTAAAACCAAAGAGTCCGGTGCTACTCAAAAGGCACCTGCTGTGCGCAGCCGCATCAGGAATGAGACAGTAATGCCTTATTCCCTGCGCCCTCGGGCCAGGCCGGCCCCCTACAGCCAAGTAGGTCAGACTATTGAGTCATCGGCTCCGGGCAGGGTCCCCAAAGAAAACCCTACATCTTCCCATTGCCTCGTGAGTTAGACTTTTGAGTCAAAGACTCAAGGTGGGGTACCTCAACCAAACCCCCTTCTTCGGCCTGGGCAACCGGGAAGTATCATTTGCCCGCGCAGTTCTGTGTCCACCGATGTCCCTCCCCAACCCCTTCCCACCACACAAGCAAATGTCACTGGGTCACTTGACTGTCAGTTATCTGACCGAAAGGCCCTATGCCCCTTGCTGCCTATTAACAGTAAACAAAATAACACCCTTCTAAATCCACGAGATCCTTTCTATAGAGGAGCTTTTAACGTCCGTACTCTATGTCAAATCGGGCAACAGGCATCCCTTGCTGAAACCTTACTCTCCCTCTTTATCGATGTATGTTGTGTCTCCGACACGCATACAAGACCCAAGCGTGGTTATGCATCTCAGAACGCCAAGGATGAACTCAGCTCTTTCACATTTCTCCCTCCGTGTGTCCGGTGACCCAGAAGCGATGACTCGTGGACTATATGGCGTGGGAGTTGCACTCAGCCCCAGAGCTGAACGCGCTTTGCTGGATTGATCCCAGTGAACAGTCGGCTTTGCGCCGTCCGGTTATCCAGTTCAATCAAGCTCAATGCCTCTCGGCATAAAAGCGCTGCCTGTTTGTAGTGTCGGCTTATGCCCCAACGGACTGCAGTTCTGATGTTGAGAAGGATACCTTTTATCGAGAACTATCCGGGCTCATTCGTCAGGCAAAAAGCACTGATATTGTGATCCTTGCAGGCGATATGAATGCTCAAGTGGGTCGTCTGAGCTCCTTGGAATCACATTTGGGCGGTCGATTCGGAGTCGATGCTCGCCGCACAGACAACGGAGATCGACTCCTTCAGTTGTGTGCTGACCATGAACTGTTTCTGGCAAGTACGAACTTTCAACATAAGCGTTCGCATCGCGTAACCTGGCGGCCACCAACTGCAAATCAACCGTGGACCCAGTTGGACCACGTGGCCATCAGCTACCGGTGGAGAGCCACAATTCAAGACTGCCGTTCCTTTTGGGGCACACCACTTGATTCCGATCACGCCATGGTGCGTGCACGCCTGACAGTTCGCTTCCCTTCAGGCCCTCGCAAACTAGAAAGAAGCATGCCAATCCACTATCTTCGAAGATCGACCATAGCTCAACAGTACCGATCTGAGCTAGCCCAACAACTCTCTACATGCACTGGCAGTGAATGTAGATGAAGCATGGCAAAATGTGAAAGAAGCCATGTTAGCGGCGTTCAGTGCTGTCTGTCCGACCCCCGATTCGACCACAAACCACTGGATATCGGCGAGGTCGCTATCCATGATTGATGCCGGAAATCCATACCAGCAGGCAACGCGTACGACGGCGCACGCAAATCCCTTAAACGCCAAATAGTGAAGAGCCTAAGGAAAGACCGAGAGCTCTGGTGGAAATCGAAAGCTCGAGAGATGGAGAAGGCTTTTGCTACCGGAAACAGCCGTCCTATATCAACTGATACGATCGACTGGTCCCAGGAAAGCAACGGTCAGCGAAACGATAAGTGAAAAAGATGGCTCATTAATTCACTCGCAAAAACGTCGACTAGAAAGATGGGCCGAACACTTCGAAGAACAGTTCAGCTGGCCTCCTGCAACACAGCCTGTGGAGATAATGCATACGGGCGAGTGGAATGTAAACCTTGATCGCCCTTCGGAAGAAGAAATAAAGTACGAAATATCCGTACTAAAACGTGAGAAGGCACCAGGACCGGACGGTCTCTATCCAGCCCTCTTCAAAGAAGGCGGAGAATCCCTGGTGACCCATCTGACAAAGCTTGTTGGTGCTATATGGAACGAAGAGAAGGTGCCTGCAGAATGGGGCATGTCGACAGTTATCCTATCTTCAAAAAGGGTACGCGGACGCTGTGCGAAAACCACCGTGGCATCAGCCTGTTAGCTGTGGCATCGAAGGTGCTCTGGTCTTATCCTTCGAAGGTTGACTGAACACAGGGAGAGACAAATCCGTGAAAACCAAGCTGGGTTCCGTCCTGCAAGAGGATGCATCGATCATATCTTCACCCTCCGACAGATTCTTGAACAGCGACACTGCTTCCAGCAACCAACAATGGTTGTGTTCCTCGATCTGAAAGCTGCCTTTGACTCTGTAGACCGCCAGGCACTATGGCAGTGTCTGTGGAGCAAAGGTGTCCCCATAAATTCTTGACCCTCCTTAAGGCGCTGTACGCCAACTCCCGCGGCCGTGTGAAGGTCTACGGGAAGCTCTCGCATGAGTTCACCACATCAAGTGGTGTCAGACAGGGCTGTCCTCTTTCACCTTCCTGTTCAACTTCGTCATTGATACAATCATGGAAGACTCACTATCAGCCTAACTAATTCCGCCTCACGGTTCGGCATGCGCTTCACACCTGCAAAGTGTAAAGTGCTAGTGCAAGACTGGGTGGGCCCGAACCCTAGCCTCTTGCTTGCGGGTGAACCGATTGAGGTAGACAAATTTGTCTACCTGGGCAGCTGTATCAGTCCCGGTGGTCTCGCGAAAGATGATATTTCCATCCGAATTGGGAAGGCCCGAGCAGCTTTTGTGAACCTGCGTCACCTGTGGCGTAGGCGTGACATCAGCTTATCCGTCAAGGGTCGAGTTTACAATGCTGCGGTGCGCTCCGTATTACTATACGGATCAGAAACCTGGCCGCTGCGCGCCGAGGACGTCAAAAGACTTTCAGTGTTTGACCACCGATGTCTCCGGAGCATTGCCCGAATCTGGTGGGAACACCGGATCAGCAATGCTGAAGTACGTCGAATGGTATTCGGGAGAAATAACTCACCCTCGATAGATGAACTGATCACACTGCATAGGTTGCGCTGGCTTGGCCACGTGCTGCGTATGCCAGTCGACCGACTTCCTCGAAGGGTTCTTTTCGCACAACCACGTGAAGGGTGGAAACGAGCCAGAGGCGGTCAAACAATGACTTGGCAGCGAAGTATAAAAGCCATTACCAGCAAACTCAGCTGCGCTGGTCACTGCCGTCTTCCTGGATGGGGACCCCGAGACGGGCCACATCAATGGTTAGAGACATTGTCAGACATGGCCCAATCGCGCCCTCAGTGGCGCTCATGCATCCAAGCTATTGCCTTCAATGCATAGCCCCTTCCCCCCGACTTAACAGCCCATTGACAGTGGTGCATTTACGCAGCTCGCGCCTCCAATGCGCAGCTACCTACCTCACCTCCCCAAATCATCGGCGGACGAAACTGTGGCAAGCTACAACCACTGTACGACAAGTACATGGTTTCTTACAGCTGATGATGATGATGATGACGTCCACCGTCCACGATTCTACGTCAACTGTTGGCTCCAGATGAGTGACAGCTGGTGGCCACGATAACTGTTGTTCGAAGTATTCGACCCAACGTTCGAGACGTTCTTCTTTATGCACGATAATCGCTCCATTCTGATCCTTGATGGTTTTGCTCACAAGTGGTTTCCGGGGAGCAGTCGCACGGACCAATTGAAATAATCTTCAGGCATTCCCGGCTTACTGGGTCTCTTCCATCTCCTTAGCTTTCCGTGTGCATCAGACTTCATGGTCGGCCCGCACACTCACTTTCACTTAACGTCTGATAATTCGTCAGGTCGAGTTATGTTCGGGATGGATATTTCTCCGAAATTTAAGCAGCACCACTGTTCGGTCTGATATCCAGTGCTTCAGCGGGCCTGGTAGCGCCGTGTCACAGGCAAAACTCGCAACACTATGCAAAGAGATGGCGATCTCGTTCCATCAAGAATTCACATCTGATGGTGGAGCAGTTGAAAGAGACTCTAGAAGACGATTCTATTAAATTTGTCTGACATCCGGATATGCCAGTCTCTGTTTCCAAGCTATTTGTCCACACCCTACGCGGCTCTGCGAAACTAAGGCAGAAGCGACTCCGAACGACCGCGTGGTCAGAATCCAAAAATATGTTACAAAACGACCTGCAGCCAGTTATTGATCCGAGCCATCGATAACTGATGTCAATGTGATCAATTTGAGTTCGCAGCCGGCATACCGTTGGAGGACACTATGCTGCCAGACGACCTGGGCTATTTCGGAAGTTAGTACTGCTTTCAGCATACTTCTGCAGCAGTCGTTCGCCATTATCCGTACGTACCGAATCCAATCAAAGTCAACCAACTAAGTGAGTCTCAGATGTGGTAGACCTAGCCTCCACCGGATCGAAATCCCACTTGGTGATCACAGGTCAAGGATTCGCGTACCAAGGCACAACACAGTAAAATCAGTGACGCCAGAAACCTTGTTACCGCGGGAGTCACACTGATATTCCTGTGGTCAATGCATTCACTGTCAGTACCTTTTCCGAAAATGGGCACTATTATCGGCGGACTCTAGATATTTTGGACGGCTTATTCCTTCCAGAAAGATGCAAATCGGCTATACAGGGACTGTTCGAACAACCTAGCCGCCGTTCTTAAACAGACCAAGTGGACGATTTTCGGGACCAGCAGCATGATGACTCTTGAGTACAGATGTACACCCGCATTTGTAAGGTTGAATAGGGTTGTATATTCACAGTCCACACTTCTGGTAAAGGCTGGCAGTCCGGATTGAAGATAACAATTGGCAATCGAATTGTTGTTCGAAGCATTGTGCCCAACGGTCGAAACATTCCTCTTTGCTGGATATCAGAGTCATTGTGATCCTTGATGGTTTCATTGTCAACAGGCTACCCAGGGCCTGTCGAACGAATCAATTGAACAACCTGCGGAGGCTTCCAGCATTTCTCGCTTTTCCCAGCCTTCTGGATCCACCAGACTCCCCAATCTGTTTTTCGTGGCGTCCGGTGATGCGCCCAGTGGAGTTAGGTGGCAATCAGACGGAATCTGTCGCCCAGCTTCCAGCAAAGTCACGGTCCTATCAGAGGGTTAATGTTTGGAACAGACCGACTGGGTATTGTGCAGCGCTTTGGATAGCTCGCTCCAGTTATAATTACTAACCAACATCGGGGTGGAGAAGCAGTTGCTCCTACGTGTGTCCGAGTTCGTGGTCTATGAGCTTGTCAGTGGCCACGCGGTGTGCGTGTTTCGTGCAAACCTGAAAGGCGCAGTGGAAAACGGCAATGGACAAACGCGCAATTGGAGTACAGGTATTCCAGAAGGAGCGACAGAGAGTGATTGATCCACACCACCGGGAACTGATGACAACTTGGTCTATTTGAATTCGGGTCCCGTTCGTTCGCGAGCATCACGTAGCCTCGAGCTTCAGATTGCTCGGTGGTTAAGACGAGAATTTACTGTCCAGAATGGCCGTGGTTCGAACCCAACACCGGCATCTCCACCGCTTCCCTCTAGGATAGGGCAAACTGGCTTCCTTCGGGTGGCATAGCAGCTAGACACATAAAAGTTTTTACAGAACGATTGTTCTAGGCTTGGGCACCCTGTCTAAGCTTGGGCAACCTGGCAGTATCCCAGCCCTCGTGCTTCCTTTGAGTGGCATGGCAGCTAGGCACCGAAAGGGTGCTACAGCTGAACGATTTGGTTTTTTTTGGATTTGGTTCATTATTACAAGGTAGTCAAACGCGTTCCGCTGTTTCGAAAATTGGTAATACAAAGGAATAGTTTGTGATCGGCATGCATACGAAGCAGGCGATTTTCGCTACCCGCGCGTCTCGTGCCAAACCCAAGATGACCACCTAATGGGACCTCAGTAGCAGAGCATACATGTCACCAGCAACCAAAAAGATGCCTGAGATTTTATCCCATTGTAAAATGGCACCTAGAGCGTCATAGAAACTGTTCTTGACAGATTCAGAGCTGCAATCAGTTTGGGACGTAAGCAGACACAATAAGTGTCTTTCACAGAATTTGGCAAAAATACCGCACAGAGACGGCTATAGTAGAGGCGAATCCGCTCAATGGCTCAACACAGTGCCCACCCTGGGCTTATCCAACTGCAGCGACCTCCGCATTACCAGAATGCGCACCCGGAACTTGTAATGGGCCAGTTCAACCACAGTTCTTACGTCCAGCATCATTGTTCCTGGCAAACAGCATACACAAATGCAGGGGGAATCCAGTAAGAGCCACTTGCTTCAGTGTGGGAACATCGAAAGCGACTTTCGAGGCTTGAGAACTGACTTCGAAGTGTTTAAAGTTGCTACATAAGATGAACGTGGAAGAGCCGCAGCTGAGCGTAGTGCAAGGCAAACAATGTGGTCAGTCCCAGTGTTGGGGCCTACAGAGAGCGATTACGCATGTTGGATTAAGGTAGGAGAGAATGAAGATTACGTGGGAGTACAGGAGAATGCGATCGACCTTCAATTTACACCACTCCATTCAACCCGATAGGGTCGATAAGTGCGGTCGTCAAAATGTCTCGTGGACGTATTGTGTCACATTGTATGTATTATATTGTATTGTAATGCATATATCCGCATTCATAACAGTTGCGGTGCCAATGAGGAAGTACAAGACAAGACGTCTTTCAAAACCAAACACAAAACGTTTCGAAATGTTGAGGGAAGTGCCATTTCAAGACCGGCCCATCATCAGATTTAAAAACCCCGTACTTACCGTACAGTGGTTATAGCTGCCACGGTTTCGTTCGCCGATGATTTGGGAAGGTGAGGTAAACAGCTACGCATCGGAGGCCGTAGCTAATATAATTGATGCCTAAATACACGTGTCTGTGGACTTTCCATCACGGAGGCCGGGAGGCAAGCTATACATTGAAGACAACAGCTTGGATGGACGAGCACCATCGAGGGCGCGACTGGGCCATATTTAACAATAATTTTAACCATTGATGTGTCCCGTCTCAGGGAAGAGGAGACAACCAGCGCTCTGGAGTTTGTGAGGGAATAGCTTCTCGAGGAAGTCAGCCAACTGACATGCGGAGCACGTGACCAAGTCAGCGCAGTGTGTATCGTGTGCGAGTTATCTCTACCGAGAACCATTCGATGTACGTCAGCATTACTAATCCGTTGTTTCCACCAGACTCGGACAATGCTCCGAAGATATCGATGGTCAAACGCTGAATGTTTTTTGACGCTCTCAGTGCCCAGAGACCAGTTCTCTACCCTGTACAATAATACAACAATCTAAACTTGGCCTTTGATGGATAAGCTGGTGTCACAGTCACGCCACATGTGATGCTGGTTCACGGAAGCTGCTCTGGCCTTCCCAACCCGGATGGAAATATCACCTTTGTTTAGACAACCGTGACTGAAACAGTTACCCAGGTAGACAAGTTTGTCTATTACGTCAATTGGCACATCCGCACGCATGAGGTCAAGGTCCGAGCTCACCCAGTTTTGTGGCACACACTTTGCAGGTGTGAAGCGCTTTCCAAACCATGAGGCAGAATTGTTTAGATTATTTGTTGTTGTCTGCATTACAGTGGCGCCACACCCAAGAAGAGCTATGTCGTCTGTGTACTCGATATCTGTGAGCGAATGCCCTAGGAGCACTGCGACCCCACAAGCCCTAGAGGCTGGTTGTGAGTTTTCGGCAATCATATCAATGATGAAGTTGGAGAGGAAAGCTGAAAGAGGACAGGCTTGCCTGATGCCATTTGATGTAGTGAACTCAGGCGGGAGTTGGTGTACAACACCTTATGGAGGGTCAAAAATTTACGAGGGCATCTTTGCTCCATACACACTGACAAGTACCTGACGGTCCACAGAATCAAAGGCGGACAAAGGCAGACAGAGTCAAGAAAGACAACTATTCTTGGGCGCTGGAAGCATGGTCGCTGTTCCAGAATCTGTCGGAGGGTGAAAATGTGACCAATGCTTGTCTTGTAGGACAGGACCCAGCTTGGTTTTCACGGACCAGTCCCCTCTATGTTCAGTAGAATTTCGAAGTATAAGACTTGTGAGCACCTTTGATGCCACACCTACCTGTCATCATCATCATCATTTACAGTATGATATCAGTGTTCAACATCGATGCTTCACTGTCGTACTCACCTACCTGGCTGATGCCACGGTGGTTCCGCATAGCGTCTGCGCACTCTTTGTCAAAACGGGAATAAATATCAACATGCCACATTCTGCAGGCACTTTCTCTTCACTCCTTATCGCATCAATATTTTTTCAGATGGATCAACAATGGTTATTCGCCTTCCCCGGAGATGGCTGAATGCAGGTGTTATATCCTAATGTCGTCTCATGTTTCAGTATGGTTATTTCTTCAGGCAGGCGACCAAGGTTTACATTCCATTCGCCCGTACGCACTATCTCCACAGGCTGTGTTCTAGGGGACTAGCTAAACCGTTCTTCGAAGTGTTCGGTCCATCTTTCCACTCGGCGTTTTCGCGAGTGAATTAATAAGCTGCTTTCTCGCTTATCGTTTCACTGACCGTTGCTTTCCTGCAGTCAATCGATCGTATCAATTGATATAGGGCACGGCTAAATTCGGTACCAAAAGCTTCTCCATCTCCTGAGCTTTCGATATCCATCAAAGCTCTAGGTTTTTCCTTAGGTTATTCACTACTTGGCGTTTGAGGGATCTGCGTGCGCCGTCGTACTCGCTGCCTGCTAGTATCGATTACATGACATCAATTAGTGCTAGCGATATCAATGATATCCAGTGGTCATTTGGTTGTATCGAAAAAGTCATACAAAAACAACTGAACGCCCCGAGTATAGCTCCTTTCACATTTTGCTATGCTTCACCACGTGCTCACAACCAGTACAGTACAGTGTTGGTTTACTGTAGAGAGTAATTGAGCTACTTTAAATCGATACTGCTGAACTATGGTAGTTCTTCGAAGATGGTGGACTGGCATGCTTCTTGCTGACTTCCGAGGGCCTAAAGTGAAGCGAACTCTTAGACATGCTCGCACCACGGATTGGTCAGGATCAGGTTGTGCCCCAGAAAGAAAGGCTCTCTACAAAAGGCTGATGACCACGTGGTCCAACTGGATCCAAAGTTGATTTACACTTGGTTGCCATCAGGTTAAGCGACGCGAACGTTTATGTTGAAAGTTCGTGCTGGTCAGAAAGAGTTTAAGATCCGCAAACAACAGGAGTCGCTCTCCGTTGTCTGTGCGACGAGCACCGACTCCGATTTGACCGCCCAAATGTGATTCCAAGGTGCTCAGATGACCGACTTGAGCATTCATATCGCCCGCAGGTATCACAATGTCCGTGTTTCTTGTTCGACGATTGAGCCCGGAAGTAGGAAGTACCTTCTCGGCAATCCGTAGGGTCGTACACCGACAATACAAACGGACATCGTTTTTAGCCCGAGGCATTGAGCTGGATAACCGAACAGCGCGAAGACGACTGTTCATAGGAATCTAATCCAACAAAGCGTGCTCAGCTCTGGGGCTGAGTACGACTTCCATGAAATATATTCCACGAGTCATCGCTTCTGGATCACCGGACACATGGACGCAGAAATGTGAAAGAGCTGAAGCCATCCTGGGCATTTTTGCGATGCATGAACACGCTTAAGTCTTGTATGCGCGTTTCAGAGACAGTTTTCACCAATTTTAGGGGAGTATAAGGTCTCAGTGAGCATTACCTCTTCTCCAGTTTGAAACAGACTACGGACATTGAAAGCTCCTATGCAGCAAGGGTCCTATGGATTTAGCAAGTTGTTGCTTTGTTTATTGTCAATATGCAGTGGGGTGCATAAGGGACATCGGTCGGAAAACTGACAGTCAAATGAACAAACGTCTGCTTGTGTGGTGAGTAGGGGTTTGGAGTACATCGGTGGACAAAGAACTGTGCGAGCAAATGATAACTCCCGGTTACCAAAACCTGATCCACAAGGCAGTGAGAGGAGCTAGGGTTGTGTTCGGGGATCCTGCCCATAGCATCTGGCTCAGAAGTCTGACCCGCGAGGCAGCGACTGTTAGAGTTTCCTTTGGGGACGCTGCCCGGAGCCGATGACTCAATGGTCTGACCTGCTCGGCTGCAGGAAGTTGGCCTAACCCGATGGCACAGGGGAATAAATATCAACATGCCACATTCTGCAGGCACTTTCTCTTCACTCCTTATCGCATCAATATTTTTTCAGATGGATCAACAATGGTTATTCGCCTTCCCCGGAGATGGCTGAATGCAGGTGTTATATCCTAATGTCGTCTCATGTTTCAGTATGGTTATTTCTTCAGGCAGGCGACCAAGGTTTACATTCCATTCGCCCGTACGCACTATCTCCACAGGCTGTGTTCTAGGGGACTAGCTAAACCGTTCTTCGAAGTGTTCGGTCCATCTTTCCACTCGGCGTTTTCGCGAGTGAATTAATAAGCTGCTTTCTCGCTTATCGTTTCACTGACCGTTGCTTTCCTGCAGTCAATCGATCGTATCAATTGATATAGGGCACGGCTAAATTCGGTACCAAAAGCTTCTCCATCTCCTGAGCTTTCGATATCCATCAAAGCTCTAGGTTTTTCCTTAGGTTATTCACTACTTGGCGTTTGAGGGATCTGCGTGCGCCGTCGTACTCGCTGCCTGCTAGTATCGATTACATGACATCAATTAGTGCTAGCGATATCAATGATATCCAGTGGTCATTTGGTTGTATCGAAAAAGTCATACAAAAACAACTGAACGCCCCGAGTATAGCTCCTTTCACATTTTGCTATGCTTCACCACGTGCTCACAACCAGTACAGTACAGTGTTGGTTTACTGTAGAGAGTAATTGAGCTACTTTAAATCGATACTGCTGAACTATGGTAGTTCTTCGAAGATGGTGGACTGGCATGCTTCTTGCTGACTTCCGAGGGCCTAAAGTGAAGCGAACTCTTAGACATGCTCGCACCACGGATTGGTCAGGATCAGGTTGTGCCCCAGAAAGAAAGGCTCTCTACAAAAGGCTGATGACCACGTGGTCCAACTGGATCCAAAGTTGATTTACACTTGGTTGCCATCAGGTTAAGCGACGCGAACGTTTATGTTGAAAGTTCGTGCTGGTCAGAAAGAGTTTAAGATCCGCAAACAACAGGAGTCGCTCTCCGTTGTCTGTGCGACGAGCACCGACTCCGATTTGACCGCCCAAATGTGATTCCAAGGTGCTCAGATGACCGACTTGAGCATTCATATCGCCCGCAGGTATCACAATGTCCGTGTTTCTTGTTCGACGATTGAGCCCGGAAGTAGGAAGTACCTTCTCGGCAATCCGTAGGGTCGTACACCGACAATACAAACGGACATCGTTTTTAGCCCGAGGCATTGAGCTGGATAACCGAACAGCGCGAAGACGACTGTTCATAGGAATCTAATCCAACAAAGCGTGCTCAGCTCTGGGGCTGAGTACGACTTCCATGAAATATATTCCACGAGTCATCGCTTCTGGATCACCGGACACATGGACGCAGAAATGTGAAAGAGCTGAAGCCATCCTGGGCATTTTTGCGATGCATGAACACGCTTAAGTCTTGTATGCGCGTTTCAGAGACAGTTTTCACCAATTTTAGGGGAGTATAAGGTCTCAGTGAGCATTACCTCTTCTCCAGTTTGAAACAGACTACGGACATTGAAAGCTCCTATGCAGCAAGGGTCCTATGGATTTAGCAAGTTGTTGCTTTGTTTATTGTCAATATGCAGTGGGGTGCATAAGGGACATCGGTCGGAAAACTGACAGTCAAATGAACAAACGTCTGCTTGTGTGGTGAGTAGGGGTTTGGAGTACATCGGTGGACAAAGAACTGTGCGAGCAAATGATAACTCCCGGTTACCAAAACCTGATCCACAAGGCAGTGAGAGGAGCTAGGGTTGTGTTCGGGGATCCTGCCCATAGCATCTGGCTCAGAAGTCTGACCCGCGAGGCAGCGACTGTTAGAGTTTCCTTTGGGGACGCTGCCCGGAGCCGATGACTCAATGGTCTGACCTGCTCGGCTGCAGGAAGTTGGCCTAACCCGATGGCACAGGGAGCAGCACCGGACTCTTTGGTTTTAAAAGTATTTCGACCGTATTGATTAATGCGCTGGCGGTCACGGTCAGCCGTTGGGCAATCAGTGTGCGGTTTCTAGGGCCGACCTTTTCTGACTCATCCCTCCTCGGGGGAAAGCAGCATCGCTACTTTCATGAATGTGGATATGCCGGTCGCCTGGTGGGAAAACCTTACTGTCTTCACACTCTTATCGTAGATGACAGTACCCCCAGACCGCCTCGTATTACAATTACTTGTAGTGCGGGGTCTCAGTGTTCTTGGTCTGACCGCTCACCTTTGACCTTCCTGGAATGGTTGCACCTTGTGGGACGAAGTTCCAGCCAGTGTAGCCCGCAGGCTCATTGTAGCACTCAAGTCCAGCCACCACGTCAAGGCGGCAGATTTAGGTCAGGCAAAAACCGGCTAAAATTCCTCCTGTCGAACCAAGTAATGAATTCGAATCAGCTGGGTTATTTGTATTATTTCTGTGTTACTTATTTTTCCGCATGCTTTTGGTAGGTAGCTGAGAATCGAAGATTGACTGTATTGCCAGCCGAAGAGTCTGGCTATGTCCTAGAGAAACAACTACACCATACACATACCGCCCAGTGTACCGTCGTGAGCGCCTAATAATTCATCTATCGACATAAAAAACCACCGAGGTTCCTATTTTTGTGCCACTTCTCTTCGTTTTGACACGTAAGGAAGGCCCAAATGGAAGACGGCTAAGTTGTGTGCACATTAGTCCCCCACTACCTGCAGACATTTGTTAGTCCCGGGATTGTCGCCGGTGCAGAAACATTCACACGTAGGCGAAGATTGCGTCACGTCCAACTTCCAGGGGGATGTTCAGCGCCTGTGGAGCTATTTCGTAAGACACTCAAAGTAGGTTTTACACATGAGCTGGACAGTAGGCTGTATGTTTCTTCGCTTCAACGTGTCACTTTATTTTTAGTCAACTTTCCTCATCGCGTCCACTCAATCCTCGGTTAGTTGAGCGTGATTTCTTTCGTAATTGGTTCACACATACCTGTGGCCCCCATTGGTCTTGCGCTTTTGTACGTGGGTTACCGCTGTGGATGATTGGTACACCCTCGAGCTTCCGGTAAACTACCAATGAATCATCCGTGGTACTAAATTTGGACTTCACTTATTTGCCTTTCGGCTAGGCATGTTTACGGCCAGCTTACTCGGGGCGAGATGGCTCAAGTGGTTAGAGCGCGAATTTACTGACCGGAGGGTTCGTGGTTCGAATCCCACCTCTGCCTCTCGACTTCCCCTGTCTAGGCTTGGGCAACCTAGCAGTATCCCAGCCCTCGTGCTTCCCTCGGGTGGCATGGCAGCTAGGCACCGAAAGGGTGTTACAGCTGAACAGTTACTCAACCATAAGTGATTTCGTCCAAAGGACCACACTTGCCGTTGCTGATTTTGTGACGGCACCAACATGGAGCACCTCCGAACGCTGTTCCAACCATGTAGGGCAAATATGCCCAACGGTGTTAGAAGTGTTGATAAACAGCACTTATTGACGGAAGACAATGGGACCAAGCTGTCTAAGTCCCTTCGCAGCATGTGCTTATTTGTTACCTCTCGTGTAGTCACAAGCCTTCACGTGCGCGAACGCATTCCTTCTTCATCACATGGGGTTTTGGCTAGTTCTAGATCGCAGATGATTCAAACTGCGCTGACCACAAATTACATGGTCCCATTCAAGTATTTTTTCACCTTGATAGGCTTTCAATACATACATGGGTCTAGTGTCCCCTATACTGTCCAAGTGTCCCATCGTCTCCTATCATCTGATGGTGGGAAGAACAACTGAAGATCATGACTATGTTACGAATTTCCCGATATCAATTAGACAGGGGCAACTTATTTATACGTTTTGAGGAAACACGATTGGTAACGAGGTAAATCCCACTGAGCTGCTAACCCCTTGCAAACTTATGACATGCTTTTTGTCATCGCGCAACTGCCGTGATAGTTGAGCGAATACCCCATCAAAGTTACTGAGCAAACTGACCGAATAAGGTAGAGAAATCACCGCAAGACCACGTGACTGCCGTTCCCAAGGTCATTTAGTCGGCCACTTCCGATTGGGCTCGCGCCTTCATCGCCAACGGAAAATAAACATGTAGCTGCACTGACATGGCAGTGAAGAGTTAGTCTCACGGGGGGAAATGCTGAACATAGCTGTCCGAGAACGACCACTACGAAAGCCTTGAACAATCCCTAGCCCATCGATCTACCGCAACCCCGAGCACAGTTATCACCAGCCTTTTAGTAGGTAGTAGTAGGTAAACTTTCTCATTATACATTTCATATACAAAAAGTGGAAAGGGAAACGTGACGCATACTTACAGCATTTTCGTACGATTGCAACGACCATAATAGATTTCACAACAGGGCCCAGTGAGCGACAGCCACCTCACACGCACCAACGCAGATGACCGAGGTCAGTAGTCAGCCGCCCGAACTCACTGTGATGGCGTCCGCCCACGCGCGTGCTTAGCCTGTACTGGCCCGGATCAAACCACATAACTGCATTCTGTGGCACGGCTCACAGGGGTGAGAGAGTGCAGCACTGTGATAGGCTCGATGGCGTCGGCATTGGTAACGCGATCTGCATCGAGTTCTGATTGGTCCAGCTTCAGGCGAGGTCTAATCCATCTCGAGCTAAGTCGGCTGCTGTCTGGTCCGTGTGTCCAGCCTGATTGCAGACGGACAGCACTCTTGTCTAGCCACCATGCGGATAGAAAAGTTGTGCAGCCAAGCCTGTCAGCAGCCCCCAGCGTGGGCTTGAAGTCCTGTACAAGAAAGCATCGGTCGTGAACCTACGACAAAGACTAAGTAACGCACATGGTCAAGTACGCTGACTTCTTAGCCAGTCCTGGAGGAACGCGTTTGGCTATCGCGAGGTCATCGCAGAGCCCTAGACAGTCGACATAGTTCTAAAGTGGTCCTTAACGTGCCACGCGAGAAATTCGTTTGACCACATTATTCTTCAGGCACAAACTCTATAGATTTATTTTTTTAAATTTGGAATCTTGAAAATGACTGAATGTAGTAGGCGCCTGAATTTTCACCTCAAAGCCTCTCGTACCCTGGAAACATCACAAACGACAGATTCAGCTGGGTTCCAAGTGAGTCTTTCACAAAACCCAAATTTGTTTGCAAATGAGTGTATTTCTCTCATACCCTGTTTCCGTGGTATACAACCTCGGAAATTGTCCTTGTTTGCGTAGACTTGAACACAAAACGGAACAAAATTAGCGTATCTGAGATTATCAGGACTCATTCTTCGAAAGTCCACTCAACATAGAGGGGACTGGTCCGTGAAAACCAAGCTGGGTCCTGTCCTACAAGACAAGCATTGGTCACATTTTCACCCTCCGACAGATTCTGGAACAGCGACCATGCTTCCAGCGCCCAAGAATAGTTGTCTTTCTTGACTCTGTCTGCCTTTGTCCGCCTTTGATTCTGTGGACCGTCAGGTACTTGTCAGTGTGTATGGAGCAAAGATGCCCTCGTAAATTTTTGACCCTCCATAAGGTGTTGTACACCAACTCCCGCCTGAGTTCACTACATCAAATGGCATCAGGCAAGCCTGTCCTCTTTCAGCTTTCCTCTCCAACTTCATCATTGATATGATTGCCGAAAACTCACAACCAGCCTCTAGGGCTTGTGGGGTCGCAGTGCTCCTAGGGCATTCGCTCACAGATATCGAGTACACAGACGACATAGCTCTTCTTGGGTGTGGCGCCACTGTAATGCAGACAACAACAAATAATCTAAACAATTCTGCCTCATGGTTTGGAAAGCGCTTCACACCTGAAAAGTGTAAAGTGCTGCCACAAAACTGGGTGAGCTCGGACCTTGACCTCATGCGTGCGGATGTGCCAATTGACGTAATAGACAAACTTGTCTACCTGGGTAACTGTTTCAGTCACGGTTGTCTAAACAAAGGTGATATTTCCATCCGGATTAAAATGTTCAGCTGTAACAGCCTAAGTATAAGTATGACTGGAGCGGGCTATCCACAGCGCTGCCCAATACCCAATCGGTCTGTTCCAAACATTAACCCTGTGATAGGACCGTGACTTTGCTGGAAGCTGGGCGACAGATTCCGTCTGATTGCCACCTAACTCCACTGGGCGCATCACCGGACGCCACGAAAAACAGATTGGGGAGTCTGGTGGATCCAGAAGGCTGGGAAAAGCGAGAAATGCTGGAAGCCTCCGCAGGTTGTTCAATTGATTCGTTCGACAGGCCCTGGGTAGCCTGTTGACAATGAAACCATCAAGGATCACAATGACTCTGATATCCAGCAAAGAGGAATGTTTCGACCGTTGGGCACAATGCTTCGAACAACAATTCGATTGCCAATTGTTATCTTCAATCCGGACTGCCAGCCTTTACCAGAAGTGTGGACTGTGAATATACAGCCCTCTTCAAACTCACAAATGCGGGTGCATTCATTCTGCACGTGTCAACTTCCTATACTAGCAGAGGTCGATTGCTCGGCGACATGGATGTCGAACCCACAGTTTACCTTGGTTTATGGTGATCGTTAACAAGTTAATCAAGACAACTGCTTTCGTGTTTTGTACTTCATTATCTAGATAGCGGAGATTCTGTATGATGCATCGCAACCACTTATCAGCTCCACTCACTTTTGCTTATGGCCGTCCAATGGGGCGAGCTTCGCAGTGGCGTGAGTTGATAATGTGGCTTCTTTGCAAGCAGTGGGGACGACAGCAAAATAGTTCCGTCCACACTAGCATTTGCCAGTCTTTTATTTACTCTCAGAGCCCCGCTGAACACACTCAAATGCGCTTCTGTTCGATTCCGCTCCAGCGACCGTTATGTCTCGACGGAACCCCTGGGACGAAAGTCCTCATAGTAATCACGTAAAAGATAAAGGAGAGAAAAGTGACTTTGTGCTCGGCGTCCTCGGCACCAGTAACATTGAGGTGCTTATTACTGCCTAAAACCATGAGTATATACCCCAGCAATCGAATTACGGAGATTTTGTTACCAAAGCCAACCGAAACCAAGTATCAAATACAAACCTCTACTAAAAGTAACGTTCGATTAGGCGATAACTCAACTCGAAGGTATTTGGTAGTTTTCACTCGTTCATTCACCGGACATGACTTCTGCTATAAACACTATCCAATGCTAGTATCCTCGACTGCTCGGACATGGACCGCTGACAACAAGCTCCAAGAACTTGGAATTCCATTACAATGGTTATGGAGTTTTTCTGTGGACAATTTGTCGACACCATAATCTGTTTGTTTCATTCAAACCTATTTGAATTTCAAGCGGATAATAACAAGGTAACATTACTCCACAATAAGGTCAATGGCTTATGTGTAATCTCAGGGAGAGCGCCAATTTGGCCATTCAAGAGGGTGCACACTGTTTGTGGTTGGAATTGCGTGGAACTCTTCTGGAAGCTTGAATCTTCTGGATTTGAGGCCAACAATCTGCAGTGTAAGTAAAGAATGTGTCTCACAAGACTTGTTAGTACTGTAATAACCGGTGTCAGGCGAGAGTATGGAATGAAATGAGTTCACTTCAAATTTCGTTTGCAATCAAAATTAAGAGTTCTTGTGATGAATATCTGGAACTTCAAAATGATCAAAATTTTTTAAATAACATAGGTGGATAAAAAGCAATATAAAATCTGACTTTTTATTTATGGTTCTTATGCAGGCCTTACAGGAACAATTATATGACAGTCTCTCCGAATTGTCCCATGAATTCCTAAAATTTTCGAAAATAGAAAATTGAAACAAAGTAGTTTGCAAACTGCGTCTGACCTTTGCATCAACTTTTTCGTAACTCAGCCGTGCAGCCAATTATGTGAATAATACTAGTGCGTTTCCCAACAGACTCGTCCCAGAGAAAGCACTTTCGAAGAGATGCGATTCTCCGGGAGAGTCCAAATGCTTCTTTCCTATGTAAGGGCTTTTCTTGGGAGGGTGGTGTCATGGCAGTACTGGACTCTCCTGATCAAGCACTGGCTAGGACCAATCGGCGCGCACATAGTATATGAGGGAGGAAACCCTGAAGCAGGAAGTGGAATCAACGACCATTTATTACTTATTACTAACAGTAGTATCGATTATGAAATAACACATAGGCTACAAAAGACGAATTAGCAAGCCGAGGAACAGCAGACACCTAGGATCATTTCGCAAGGTCTGAGGTCTGAGAGACCGTGAACGACAATGCCTTGGCTCACACACGGGGTGCGAGTGAAGATGGAAGTCTCACACCATTGTACTTCCTTTGTGGTTCGAATTTGATGCAATTTGACTAGATTCACACACGGTTCTCCGTGGTTATCAATTTGAAGACCGATAGTTAATCATATGACATTGGAAAATGAGTTGGAATGACATATTTTTAGAAGAACATCATCCCAATAATGTGAAAAACTGACCAACCAATGTCGTTATTTTTCGGTTAAACCACGCAATAGCTCTTCGGGGGGAGCAGTGGTATTTTAGAACATGGTTGAAGAAGTTGGAAGGACACTTTGAAGCTACAATATTTCTGTATCCCAAGCCGCTGAGACTGACGGTGTATTCAGCACTATTCTGTCACCCTTCTGGTGTCTTGACGCACCGTGCTCCCCACCAAGAGCACGCACCCTCGGAATCAGCGGACATCACGCTCACCTTAGAAGCATGCTGTCTTGGGGATCACGAGCTTTTGACGCCGTGCGTATGAAATTTCCCCACACAGCTTGGACAGACGAATTTTACCCGATGTACACCATATTACTAGTGATTTGACCAGTTGGTGGCTTGCGCCTGAATTAAAAAGCATCCCTTAGTTCCCAGAAATTCAGCATATATACTGTGCAACTTCACTTTGTCTGTATCGTCTTGATTCATAACCCAATATGAAATCACCGCTCAGGTCCGAATCAGGGAGTGAAAATGATAGCGCTGGGTAAGAGGAAGCCAAACTTTTAGTCGCTCAGACGGAACAGCAATCCAGAGGACGAGTGACTCGTCACTCAAGCAATCAGCCAACACGTGACCACTTGATATCGATTTTGCAAGTGAAGGCACTATATCCTGTATAAGTGCGAGCTAATCTCAGTACTGATCACTCATTCGTGGCCGACCGGTTGAGTGTTCAGCCAATAACATGGAGGCCAAGTCTTTGAAACTCCCTAGAGTTCCGTCTGATGAACCCTGCTGATGACTCCCATTGATAATGAAGCGGGTGTAAGCTGCTTCTCGGGTTTTCATCATGGAATGGCTCTACCTAGAGGATGACATCTTTGCTGAAAACTCGGACTTGTTCGTTATGTGATAAGGGTAGGTTCGATACATGCTGGTAACGATAAGATTTTGGATCTTAATTAAGTCTGTGAGTTCTCTCACGCTTTGACAAGTTTAGAAGCCATCCGCGAGTTGAATTTCGTTCCAAACGTACACTTTTACGATCACCAGATGTATGAAACATGTGGATTTTTGCTGTATTTTCCCACAGGTCAAAGGCTTTTCTTTGGGAGTAGACATACTTCCCGGAGGACAGAATACTGGACCTTCAAGGAAGGCGCGGAGCCTCTCAGGATGTAGGAAAACCAATAGAAAACTGATGAGGAATGCTTCCTGTGAAAGCTTCTGGGGACTGTCCTCACTTCAGTGATGTCTCTCGACGCATCAGAGAAAGGTAGTGGATTTATCAGGAAGATTTTTAAGGAGATGGATTGCTACACTGGTTTACTTTGCTCCCCTATCCTTAGCAACTCTGTCAATTAGATGTGCGTGAGCATCAATAGCTCTCGTCCATTGTATTCCTATTGATTCACATATTTTGTCGAGCACTTCACTCCGTTCGTGGTTGACTGGTATTCAAAGAACAGACCGATTGACTTTTCTTCACTTTATCGCCTTCCCCGTCCCACGAATCAGATCACAACAGTGGTGACTCGCCTGGAGACGCAAAGCTACAGATATTCCTCTGATTGGTTGGAAGTGTACGACACATTTCCGCGACTGTTACAGAGCTTTCCACCTCTTAACTACGCCAAGATAACGAAAGTACCTTAAGTGAAAAGCAGTCATGTTCATAAGACGGCTAATTGGATCATGATTGACGTCACACCAGATTCTGAATATATATATATAATCCTCCTTACTTATAAAAAGGTTTTCTTTACATGCCTGAAGGAGCAACGTACCCACTCAAAGAAAAGCTTTAATTCAGTTCTCGAGCTCGCAGTAGTGTTTCTCTGATGGCTTAAGGAGGAATTTTTTCAAATTTGGCTTCGATGCACTGGGAGCATCCAAACATGGGAATTCTTCTGATTCCAACCAAGGTCTTTCAATATCAGGATCCTGTTAAACACTAAACTGACCTCATTGAAATGCAGTTATTGCTTCAAAATATCAAGACCACGGACTGGTCCGTTCACAATCTGGACTTAATCCTTATAGAAAACTTCCAGGGACCACGAGCGAATCCACCAGTGGTGAATTTGTGCAGTGCATGTACCAAAGTCTACTGTCCTTCGGTAACGGTAAAGATTTGAATTTAAAATTAAAATAGCTGGAGTAATTAGTTGTACTTAAACTTATACAAAATTCAATCAAGGACAAGCTCGAAAGATGTGTTTTTTAGTTGTTGAGTTTGTTCTGTTCATCAGTCCAGGGCAATCCTGTTAGCATTTCGCACATCATTCGCTATAATCTGAGTTAACTGAGAGTTCTAGGCCAGACCATCATATGCGTTTAATACAGCAATGGGTTCACAACAAACCAAAAATTTTACCGTCGCAAGTTTCAGTGTGTTCGTCAGACTGAGAAAACGATTGTTTCGAATATCAGTTCTTTAACTAACTATTTCCTAACAGATCTGACTTCATAGAAAATCTGTCTACTGGTTGTTCGTATGCAGTCCCAGACAAGCCGTCACACCCGAAAGTTTATTCATCGGAGGACTTCGACACGGATGCGAGTGAGGCAAACCGCACAGACTACTACACCAAACCGCAAACTGTATAAACAGCTGCATCAGGTCATATTCACCCTCACCCAGTTCAGATTGCAGACAAGCGGATAGCCTATTGATGACTGATGTTCGCAACTGTCGTTTCATACTGGCGTCCGCTACTGCAATCAGCAGTGAAAACATAAGAGGAAATTGGGACCCATTTAAAACAAACAGCCTACCAAGAAATTCAAAAAAAAACTTTACGACTTTTATTTTAACTGATGGACAGAAAACTAGTACCCCGCTGCGATTTATGAGACACCTCATCATATGGATCATTCAATTTTTTCTTCACCTATTTTCTTGTGATTCAGTTACCCGATTTAATGACCTGGGCTGTTAAAAACAACCGGGATTCTGCCAGTATGTTGCGTTTATTAAGGAGCTAAACTTTTTACAATCACTGACCAGGTGGCTACACTTACTTGCGGTCTAATTAGTACATTCCGCAGACTTTTTAAAAAGCTCATTTGGGAAGTTTTTAGAACCACCAATTTATTGAAGGCATGATGGTAAATCCAGCCTTGGGCGCGGCTGATATTACGGTCATTTCTGGTTAGGCTACCGATGAAAATATGGCTGTTCTCCCTCATTAGACACAGCAAAATGGCAATAGAGAGGGGAAGGGGATGGCTGTCCTAACTTTAGATTGGCCGATAATAACGCACTGTTACATTCAGTTGGAAAGAGAACAACACGCGCTTGAGACGCAGTTGTTACAGTCAATCTTGTCAAAAGCAAAGGTGTCTGAGCATGTGTTCGTCTGGCCAACAAGTGAAAGTCATATGTTTAACCATTACAGCAGTCAAAAAATCAGCTTAAGGTAATTTTTAGTTGCAAGAATATCAATAAATCTGGGTAGATTCATCGAACTTCAATGGGTTTTCTTTGAATCATAATGTCAGAACAAAACACAGATTAAGTAACTTGTTCGCCTTCATTGCAATGATTCCTTGGCTAAGATTCCCTCAGTTGAGAGTGTTCGGGGCCTCCGATTTCTGTTCCATGATTGTTGTTCATGTATAGTTAGATGTGGATATCTCCGGGTTCGAAGCCCATGTAACGGAATTCGTCTTTTCATTTGCATCGCGTGTACCAGCATTCCTATTCAAGTTTCAGAACTTGGATGTTCCAAGAGGCGGCTCGGCTGTCTCTGTGAGCAGCTTAGTCTCGTTGGGCGCACCTGAATGAATTCCGGCCCATCTAATCCTGCGGCAACCCACTATTAGAGTGATGGACGTGCGCACAAAAAGAGATGAACTCGTCAGTTCGTGAAGTAGCGATTACTGGCTAAACAGGTGTATTCGAAGTCTATGGACTGCAAAAATGCGCTGAGCTATACGTTACACATTTCTGAAGGTGTCGGAAAACTCCAGGTAATGGTTCTCAGCCTACTTCACAGTCTGCCTTTTAAGTATATAGCAAGAAGTCGTTCTCCACCGGCTTCCCTCATCGAAGTAAAATGACCAAATTAGTTCGATAACTGTGCGTAAGTTGTGAATAGCAAACGAATCACTGTTATCACTTTTTACACATGAAATCTAGAAGAAGGACTCACTTTTCTCCTGACAGAACACACTACTAGTAAATTACTGAAGATGGTTCGACAGCCCTTGACTGGTCCCGCCATTCTTGAGGCTCATCATCAGCCTCGAATTTCCGTTAACCCTATGGTATAGATGAACACCAACTTGTAAGCAGTCGGTGAAACGCACTCATTTGGTAATTAAGTTGCATTTACCGAGAGATCCAACTGATTTCCAGCTAGGTCTCTCGGTTATGATATTCTTCAGCTGAACGTGCTGCACAAAGGACTTCAATGGAAACCCAGTCGTTAACCGAATGTTGAAAGTGATATCGGTCAACGAGAATTTATGGTAGCTTTCTGCCTAATTCCAGAAATCGCTGGAAGCGACTTGAAACGGCTTCTTACATGTCCTTTTTAGACTCCAACTAAGTTTGTTTCTTCGTCCATCTGAAAAAGTAAGTCGGTGCCAAAATAATAAATGTCCAGCTGGCTGTTGCCGCTACGTTATGATGAAGAGTGCACGTCAGGGGTCGAGATTCACTATTTACTCATTCAAAACTGAAGTTTTCAAAGAAAGCATATTAGTATGAGTTAAACTCAAAGTGTGATAAGACTAATATGGGAGCTGGAACTGTTCAACAACTTTATACAGTTACGGTTAGCCCGTACAGGATTCTACCGATTGACCCCGAACGGGTTGAAACGTGTCCCACAACACCACACCTCCATTCTGACGCAAACGTGGTCTGAATAGCTTGTGAATCCAAGTCATTAATAGACGTTAGGTAAACCATCGTGTTGCTCAAGCCTGAACACGTTCGCGAAGACAGGGAGATAGGAGGATGACCAACCAAACCAGAGTGAACTCAAATTCCACAAATTCCGCAACCCCCAATAACTGAACAAGTCCTAATCTTGACAGATGTTGAGAACTACAGCCAAGTGATTCGCAAATCGAATGAGTTAGATCACAACGCATGTGCATTTTATCAGTCGAAAAACAGGACTGTAGCTTCTCCGTCCATAAAACAGTCGATTAACAAAGCCGGTATGCGTGTGTAAATTTATTGGGATTAAGCTGACGGTTCTAGCAGTGAACCATGGGGTACAGGACGAGGAAATGTGCCACAAACAAGTAGTCAGGTAGTAGTCGAACATACTTATGGAATACGTTTAACTGAACCTGACTGCATCATTTTAACCAGTTGACTTGGCATATGCAACTCTTTGAATGCTAATGCAGAAGGACATTAGTTCCGAAGTCGCTTGCATTGGCTTATTCGCGCCACTCTGCAGAAGTGAGCTTTAGGAGGTCTGTCTGGCTCTGAAAAACTGCTTTGGGTCACAATATTCCAAGAACCATAGGTTCTTTCATTGCCTTGAGGGATACTGAAGTCCTCTCCGGCAGATGGTGAGCTTCATAAACGTCTGGCCAATGTGCACCAACACTAGCGTGGTCATCGAGACAGTGAGATGTGTAAACTGAGGAGAGATTTACAAACCTGGAGGAGGAGGAGGAGGAGGAGAGCAGTCAAACATTTCAAGATTCCTATCCAAAGCACATATATAAAACGGAAAAAGCACTTGAATTTATCATGCCTTCCTGTGAGGGCTAAGGTATCCGGATATCAATATCAGGTTGGTCTAAAGAGCTTGTTACTCAACCTAACGGAAAAATCCGTTCTCCCTACTTTGGCCTATTTTCCACAACGATAGTGGTTACGCTCCATCGTTTCCAGGTGTACTTACTGAACAGTCGTTTCGTTATAGGGTTTGCCGCTAAATCGAATTCACTATATAGGCAGCCTCGCTTATCGGCCGGTGTCACTATGACCATAATGAGCTGCATTCCAGCAGTTTACAATCCCGGGGGGCCTCATTCTCTCCGTGCCCCCATCCTCGAACCCCCCTGGTACTCTTCACCAGGCTATGCAACACACAGGCTGCCTCCAGATTACTTTGTAACCCAAACAACGGGAAGCAGACAGAGGGTTGTCCGCGGGCTTTGTCCGAGCTTCCCATACTGCTTGCACCCAAAAATTCAAACGTGTCCCTTTTCATGGGTTTCCCAAAATTGGAATAAGAAACGATACTGCCACGTTATTCCAAATGTAGGAGCGGTTGTCTTCATATTCGGAGGGAACGCCGACAAAAACTTGGTTGACCAACTAGAAATGACTAAGACACTAGGTACGCAGAGGTCAGACAGTTCGAATAGAACTGACCAGTTGACCGTCATATGAACAGAAATTTGGCCAATATCCAAGCTGATTGTGAGATCACCACCAACACGCCTCAGCTATGTGGTCCGAGGTAGCTACCACTACCAGTACCCGTATAGTTTACTTGCATTTCAGCACTGCCAGCACATCCACCACCATCATCACAACTACACTCATTGTGAGCCGTATGAATGTGCGAATCAGACGAATGCTGGCCTTGTCACGTGCCGAAGGAAGCCCACCCTGAAACACAGATGATGGTAGGTCGAAAGGAATGTGTGAGACGTTGTGATGGTTAGACAACATATGCGCAACATACACACAGAAAGACAAAGAAAAGTGCAGCTCACTGGCAGAACAACGGGCCAAGAGCTGTTAGGTGACCCAACAAAATTGTTTGGTTCGTGTGGTAGAGCTCTCATCCGGCACACGCTGAGATGCTGTCACGTAAATTTCTATGCTGGCTGTAGGATGTTCTATTGAAATGTGTCTGCTCAGTCGTAGCTCAATCAGGAGTTGTCTCAGAACCTATATGTCACTTGCTGGACACCGTTTAGCCATATCATTACCACTGATTTCCAGTGATCTCTGAAAATTCCTTAACTCTTTCAACAAGTGGAATTTTAATGGTACGGAATACAGCTCGTACAATCTGACAGCACTATTGGTTTAAAATCCTTAGAAGGGGCTCACGAAAGCTCTACCAAGACGACCATGCTATGATACCCTTCAATAAACCAGTCTTTTTTACCACCAAAGAGGCATAAATGTACATTTACAGACTGTACACCAGGACGAGTGACTTTGTTCAGTAAATGGAAGGAAAGTGTTTCTATTTGTCGTAACCTGCTGAAGCAGAGGTCACGGAAGCAAAGCCAGAAGTAGTTAAACGACTGGGTTTTATCAAAAGATATGCCCACAAGGTAGCCATATCTATTTGCCTCGATGGTGTCATTCCGTGTGTAAGACTGTAGGGAGTATAGTGCCCCAAATGACTCTTCTAGGGAGGACTAATTTCCAACAAAAGTGCAGTTCGATTCACCTCGTTATGTACACTTTCGATTCCAACTGATTAGTTAGATTTTTCGGCGAGTTCAACACCGAAAGTGTAAAGATGCGTTATCAAAACCATACACCTAGTCACTTTGAAAGGTAACACAAATTTGATCATCCGGATAAGAAATTCTGTACACAAGCATCACCATGTAAATTATGTTAACTAATGACGAACAAATTGGCGCATATTTTGGTTCACAACGTTGCATGAATCCAAAAGTTATTTGGTTCAACTTTGAGTTTAGATTTGCTTGGACAGAACAACCTATTAAGTTTGATCAGCGAGGATAAAAAAGAAAACTATTACAGTGAAATACACTCATTTGCATACCGATTTAGTTTTGACGGGAGACTCACCTAGAACCTAGCTGAACCTCTCGTTTACGATATACTTAAGTAACTGAGATTCAGCGGGGTTCTAGGTGAGTCTCCCGTCAAAACCAAATTGATTCGCAAATGAATACCTTCTGCTAATTTCGTGCAATTTGGGTTCAATTAGAACATAAGTTTGACGGAAACTCGGGAATCGCGCCTACCTGATGAGCTTCAAGAAGGGCGAAGCCGGTCCTGGGCTGTTGAAGAGTTTCTAGCAACATTATGAGTAGTGTATTACGTCTATACAAAGAGAATTACAGTCTATTTTGTTCTAAATATTTGGTGGGTAGAGTATTTTTATCGGTGTTACAGTTGTTTCCTCTTGTTTCTAGTATTACTATTATTCATATGAGCAAATAAGGTGTCTAGCGTATCTCATAAAACCTTCAAATTCCCTAGGAGAATGCACAATTCAGGCGCTCCAGGGCTTGTGAACTAGGGCGTGGCAAATGAGTACACCTAAAACGCGATTGGATGTGACGTAAATTTGTGCTACCCTGCTTGCCTTATTATTGCAGTCCCATTCGTGTGAGAAAGAAGACGAGAAGACCGAGTACTCTGAGATCAGCCTTTAGATCATGCAAGTTCAAAGTTACGACGTAGACGACGTTAACTCATCCTACTGCACAGATAAATGTCACCCAATTGAGAATAGGCGTCAATGACATAGTAACCATTAGGAAAGATCGATGTGCGCGTGTGTATCTGATTGACAGATTACGTTTGAGGGTGCGCGTCATGTTAAATATTCCAGCAAAGCTATTGATTAATGTAGTGTTCGCCATGAATCTTTTCGAAGTAAGCTTACCCACCGTCTGATGTGGGAATGATCAGGTCAGTCAGATTCTGTGGCTAATTTTGTTGTAGGTGTAAAAATACATGAAGGGGTCATCAGATCCCGGATAGTTCGGTCGAGCCCGGAGGCCTCGAAAACCATCAATATTGCGGTCCCCCTTTTCATGCATTCTCAAACATAGTTCAGCTGATATATTCTATGATATGAACAACACAATTCTAACTCGCCAAAAGCATCATGTACCCATGCCAAACCGAATGCTGAAAAATGGTTTTATGGGCTCGTGTAATCACACTTCTTCGCCCTCCATAGTGAGCTGATTGGTTCATCTGCAGTTTTATTACCGTTCAGTCGAATGTCGAACAGCTTGAATTTCTGTGCAAATATTCAGAAAGTACTTTTTTTCATTATCTCATTCTGTTGATGAAAAATTGCGTTTTGTTTGTGCCGCTGCTGTTGCCCCCATTGTGTTGATCCCAATAACATGGACTTAGCCAACCCCGACACCATTGTTGTAAACCGATCTGTGTCAGTGAGAAGGAAAAAGGCTACTTGTTTTTTGCGCCGGGAAGCATGAAAGTTCAATGTGACAGCGTGAACACAGTTATCTCGATCCAATGAGCTAATATCAGACAACCAAGAAAGGAATTATATAATCGATACAAAACATGGATCAATAACTACATGATCAAAAAGATGGTGATCGATGCGCACACGCGCATCTGGCCGACGGAGTTTGTATGAGGTTGTGAGTAGTGTTGGGTATAAAAAAATACCGTATGCGGAGACAGCGATCACCTGGTCTGGTTTCTTTCCATACGACTTCTAGAGTGGGGTCTAATGTGGGATTAAGTTTGCTATAAGGCATAGCTGCAAAGCCTGTGGGTTTTCCTCCAGATTATAAAAAAAAACATTAGAAAGGTTTTGAGTGTTACACTCCGGTGCACAACCTCAACGCTGAGAAAATTTTCCGGTACAATTTACTTTGTAATGTACTACGTTAAAACGACCACAGCGATTTACGGAATTTCCGCCTTTTGTCCGGTTTGTTTGTCAACAGGCTTCATTTTACAAGTTGGCATTTGCGGAAGGTTTCATCAAGTTTTCTAAGACGGTGCGTGTTCTATGAGTAATCTTATTTCACAGTTATCATATTTTGATGTAAATCCAGACGTTTTAGGTGATCCATTTGAGCACATTTCCGTAATTGTAGATTAGTTGATATCCTGATCTATATTGGTGCTGTAATCAGGTGGACATCTCGAGCTGTACCAAACCGACTAAACAGCAGGCAAACCACCCTAATCTATCCAAAGGCAGGGAAAAGATTTAACCTCAACGGTTCAAAAGACACACGTCTTGCTCTATGGAGATTCCTAGATGCACGCAGTGTGAAGCCTGCTTTCCACATACAAATCCTCCACCCAGCAACATATATGTTCTGATCTGTCCTTGGTACGGTGAATACCATCAAAAAAGTTACTTTATTTCAGCAGATACACTTATATGCATATCAGTTTGGTTCTCATAGGAGACACTCAACTGAGTACCTCGTTTATGATATTCTTTATGTATTTCACTTTTTGCCAATGGGGTACGCGGTCGTACACTACTAAATTCCTTCACTTTTCGCCTCAACTCGACACTCGGTGCATGTTCAGTCGGGGCGAAAAGACAGATACTAAAGCCACTGCATCTATTCCACATGATTTTTGGTAGGAAGCCTGTCATCTTTGCTTTTGTTCCGTCTCTAATGCGCGTCCTTCCAATACCCAGTGTGTAAATGAGTTCCCACTAAACAAGCCAGGTTTTTTTAATTCGCGTAAGCTTACCCGTTTGTTCCAGACGTGGAATGGCATCTACTACGTTTGGTTAGCTTGTTGAAAGCGTTGAAGCACCTCAGCATCATTGCTGTTTATTCCCCCTGAAACATATTCCATTCATTTGTATTTCACCACCGTACACCCACTCGTTTCACTCTTGTTGTGAAGATGTTCCTTATTACACACGATTGCATTGGCTGCCACCTGTCACTCACATCAGATGCTGCATTTTATCCACTGCTAGCATATCCAGTCAGTTTAGCATGTGTAAATTCGCGATTTACTGTTCCTCATTGGATTGTACGACTTTTGCACATGAGCATAGAAGTTAGCAGGAGATGAGTAGTGCACTGAAGCACCGAAATATTTAGTCAATTTACAGCCATGAAGTGAACAAACCTAGTCGCGGAATCAAGCATTCATTTAAAAGTCTGTCAAATACCCTTGTCAAAAACGGATTCACACAACAAATACTCCCATTTGCACACGAATTTGGTTTATCAGGAGACTCAGCCGAATTCACCTGAGTCTCTCGTTTAGGAACATGAGAGTAACGGAAACTCGGGGACTGTGCCTACCTGATGAGCCCCAAATCGGTCGTGGTCGAAGAATTTTGAGCAATTTAATCAGTAGTGTGTTACATCTGGATTCAGACCAGTTTCGTTTATCGGGATAAGGTTTATAAACTGGTACAAAGAACAGGCCTAATAAAACATTCGTTCCTGACGCTGAAATTATAGTAGTGGAGAACTATTCAGAGGAGCTTCTGCCCTTAGTGGCTAAATTGTCCAATTTGAGCTCGTCTTCCGGAGAAGTGTCCTATTATTGGACTTCAACTCGCATATCACCAGTACTGGAGAAAGAATCAGATAATTGTAGACCAGCCGCTTAATCCTTTTGAAGGTATGTAAAAGGATTAGCTTCATATGTGAACACATTAGGCCAACTGTCATTCGTATACATATATGGAAGAAAATTATCTTGCCATGAACCAGGACTTTGTTCTGGACCTGTACATTACGGTTCTGTAGTTCACTGAAGGGAAATGAAGCGGTGAGTGACGCTTACAAGTAGGTGTGCCCATTATCTAGTATAGACGTAAGGAACTGATGAAGCACAGTAGCTGAAATGGGACTGACCACTCACAACAGACAGTTTGTAATATTTGAGAAGTATTGGTCACCCTGGCCAACTGTGCCTGTTCGAACCCGTGAGCTAACAGTTTATTTTATTTGTGCAGAAATCAGTGGACTTAAACACTGTAAAATTCATTCAGCTCCAGAAACGACCAAAATTTGTCCATCTTAGATTCGTTCGAATAACTAGCATGGTTTCATTTTGGCTGGAGCTGACCTGCCTACACATACAGGTCCACCCAGCAAACGTCCAAATAGAACCCACCCTTGTATTACAGTACTAAGGAGCCGCACATATCGTTCTCTGTTGCCAGGCTAATTTCACTGCCACAGTGGTTATTCAGTGGTCAGAAATACACATGTAGTGGAAACAGTAGACTTCATTCCGTACTTTTCAAGCTAGTTAGCTTGCTTGAACTTATCCAATTTATCGCGAAACAAACAGGGAGAGATAAACAATGGGCATTGTCGAAGGATACTAGAATTCAAACTTTGTTGATTACCATGTAAACCTGTGTTTGATTTAGTACAATGTAAAATAAATAGGATACAATGCAAGGCACGAAACTGATCCCATGGACAAGACACTGCCGCCGGATGCACGAGATAACTCGCCCATTCGCCTCAGATAATGGACGGACACCGACATTCTCTACCAAGTGTGGTCCCATTTTACCAAGGTAAGAAGGCTTTGGTGCATGTTTTATATACAGTAAAGTCAAGAGTTTCCCTCAATTGCTGTCAACTGATCCGCAGCGGAATGCTTGAGCAGCCATTATGATAATTTATGCCGTTTGATGTTATCAACTGGTAGGATTTATGGGACCAATATGTCAGAAAGCATTTTCCATTAATATTTAATAATATTTAATAATATTCAATAATAATTTAACATTATTAAGGGTTAAGATGCAACCAAGATTTCGACAAGCACTCATTTGCACACAAATTTGGATTTAGCAGGAGACTTAACTGAATCCAGCTGATTTCC
Source organism: Clonorchis sinensis (assembly GCA_003604175.2). Classification (NCBI taxonomy): domain Eukaryota; kingdom Metazoa; phylum Platyhelminthes; class Trematoda; order Opisthorchiida; family Opisthorchiidae; genus Clonorchis; species Clonorchis sinensis. Next base: position 25,178,980 of record CM030369.1, read on the forward strand.
TCGTTTCTGTTGTTCATGAAAAACATAAGATTGCCAGAAACTCGAGAAATGTGCCTACCCGATGAGTCCCAAGAAGAGCCAAGTCGGTCTTCGGCTGTAGAAGAGTTCCCAACAACCGTATGAGTAAGGTGTTACGTCCAGACTACAACGCATTGCAATATCTCAAATATAGTACCAAATGAAACATGAGGCGACCTAGTGCAACGCATTCAGCTGAACCGGACCATAGTAAATGAGAGATTCAGATGGGTTCATTTGACTTGACTGTCAAAACCGAACTAGTATGCAAATGACAGTGTTTGTCGAAATCTGTCTAATTTGTGTTTAAGTAGAACATGAGGTTGACGGAAGCCCGCGGACTGCCTAACTGATGAGCCTTAAGAAGGGCAAAACTGGCTGTGAGCTGTCGAAGAGTTTGCATCATCCTTTTGGGTGGTGTGTTAGCCCTATACAACCAGCCAACGTGTTGTCCTAGCTCAGCCGAATATTCTAAAGAGACACAGTATATTTACTAACAGTAATTAGCATTTACCCGGCTAGTGTGCGGGACTATATCATTGCGGAGCAATTTCTTACGTCCACAGGTTAGTAGTCTGAGTTTTTGTTTGGAAGATCAGAAAGACCCGCCTTCATTCAATTAGTCGGTGGGTGGTACCCTAGATTGTGGTGCATATGTATGTAAACCTATGCACACCTTACCGGTTGGCACAGTCTACTGTGTACACGAACGAACCACTCCCGGGGGTATTATCCCTTGGGGTTGACATATAACTGTCCTGTTTCATGCACTCCATACAGGGGTTGTTATGCAGTCAATATGAAATTGAAAAAAACTAACTTGAAATTCGATGTCAACCTTTCTTGATTCCTTTTAAAAATTCCTTTTTAAAACTGTTTATGGGAAGTAGATTCATTTGTTGTACATAGAGGGAGAGAGGGAATGGAACTATAAAACGTCAGAATTCGTCTTATACCTTATCATTGATCACCACGTGGTCCGGAAAAGTGTTGTTCCAATCCTCATAGGTGATCATATCCGAAATGATCATCTCACGAAAACTCATAGTTGCGTGACAAGCTTGGTCAATAAACTAATTACCAAACCTACTTAAAATGAGCTCAATGTCCTTAGTTATTTTATACATTTTGTGTGCTGCCCGAGAAATGATGACGAGCCATCAACGCAAACTTAGGCAGAATATTTCATTGCGCATCTGTTCGCCTGGTGTCGAGCGCTTAGCCAATGTCGTGATATCAGAATTCACCTCAAAATTTTAATGACCTGGGGTCTATGATAATAAGAGCGAAATGCAAGTCTAGTGAGCCCTCTGCTTGGTGTAGATTCGCAGTAATAATTCCGCCAGGTCAAGAGGATGGCTGTTCAAGCGAGAGTGACTGGAATGGAAATTTTACGATTCCCGCAACCACCTACTACGAAGTTGGTAGATTGGCAAATACGTGATTATTGGCGTCATGTAGCCCATAGTTTGATTTCTGACATGACACCGAGACTGCACACAGACTGCACACAAATTTTCCCTTGAATCCACTAAAGAGCTTACTTTGGCACGTTGAATGTAGCAGGGCTTCGTAGATCCACCATGTCGTAAGTTTCACTGTGTCGTAAACTCTGTTGTAGGTTCATTTCAAAGACTGAAGCTGCGTTTTTTCCTTGTTATTTGAATAGCTGCACCTGCTGTCAACTGCCAGTAACCTATTCTCCACTCTCTGCCTGTTGACTGTTCCATGTAGAGAATTTTTCAAACGTACTGTTTTACTGTCCATGCCACTGAGGTAACAACGGTATAAGGCAGCTCTTGCTCCACTGTTTTAACTCGGCTTGTTAGGCGGAGTAAGATGCATATGAAAAGTGCAGAATGAAGCTGTTTACAAGATTAAAAAACCCGCCCGATTAGGGAACAAATATTAGCCATAAAAAACGAATAAAATGGTCAATAAAACACATTGGTCGATAATGCCATGCCAACAAATCAATCAATGCAGATGCGTGCATCTAACAGTCTAACTTAAAATGAAGCCACAAGTTGTTTATCGTAATGATCAAGTCATTTTATTTGGCACACTTTGTTTTCCAGCTATCTAAGGATTGCATTAGGTTCTGTGTGATCACGAAGTAACCTTCCCCTGTGCCGTAACGAAATAATTCGAACTTATCGTGATGTGACATTTTACGCACGTTTGTGACTAACTAAATTATGTCACCGCAGTCTTGTGGTCAGACTCTTGGACCAAATGGTTTGGTTGAGGACCCTAATCTTCCTGCTGTCTAGGTTCAGCGCTCATGACAGTGTTTCAACCCACATTCAACTGCGATTTCATGCCACGTCAGCCGTTTCTTGATACCTTACTTACTCCATGCAGCAGGACGGGTGAGCCGAAACAGATTTCTGCTGACAACCTCCATCTCTCTTCAGCATTATGCCTTACCTCTCTTCTTGTTCCATTCAACGGCCACTATTCTGTAGCTCTCAGCTGCAAGCTGTAGTCTGGTTCCCAGAAAAGTGACCAATACTGTCAGTTAGCGCTTTGCGTCAGCCTCTTAGACCCATGGAAGTTAGACAACAGTCCCCACTACTGGTTTATCCCACTCCATGAATGACGCCAATGATGATGATGCTGATGCTGATGATGATGATGATGATGATGATGATGATGATTGGGATGATGATGATGATGATGATGATGATGATTGGGATGATGATGATGATGATGATGATGATGATGATTGGGATGATGATGATGATGATGATGATGATGATTGGGATGATGATGATGATGATGATGATGATGATGATAATGATGATGATGATAATGATGATGATGATGATGATGATGATGATAATGATGATGATGATGATGATGATGATGATAATGATGATGATGATAATGATGATGATGATGATGATGATGATTATGATGATGATGATGATGATGATGATGATGGTGATGATGATGATGATGATGATGATGATGGTGATGATGATGATGATGATGATGATGATGTTGATGATGATGATGATGATAGTGATAATGATGCATGTCCCTTCGTCGACGCTCCATAAAACTTCTGGTACTTAAGCCATCGATCACCGTGCGACTGACGCCTCAGGTAGGCGGTGAACAAATTCTGCAGCGCACGACTTGTTTTCCTTGTTTTCTACGACACTCACCAGGACTAAAAAACCCGTCTGTCGTAATGGCATCCTAACACACCAAACCGCCCTCGAGGAGAGTGACTCCTCGACATAATATCTCAACTAAACCTCACCAAACAATACAACTTCTTAGTAAATGACTCTTGGTGAGTTTCAGGCACAGAGTACCGGACAGGTAGAGTGTCCAGTGCAGTGACTTGGATTTCGGACAAGAAATTCAGTGCTATCTGGCGCAGACAAAGTCATTCTTTGTTTACCAGCTGTGCTATCCTGTCCGACACTGACAGGTCGTTAACACCTTCAGCGGTGCACCAGGGGCCGTCACATTTAGGGACAAGCCGACCGCCGTGTACAGCCAACTTTGTTCCGGCCTAAACGCCGTACTACGCTGCTAGTAACAGTCTGCTTTTGGCTATCAACCTGTGCATTGCACACCATCTGAGAACACACTCACTGGTGCCAGGTGACTGGACTGTCCAAGGTTAGGTGGTATAGTAAGCGCTAAGCAACGACACCAGCGGTAAATGAAGATGGACTTTGTCTGCCGGGACTCATCTTGATGAACAAGCAGGACAACACAAAACAAAATCGTAGTATGACAGAACCAGCTGTTTGAGTACTTTACTGCGATAGCTTTTGTGTCTGTGTGCTTCCAAAAAAGTACGTATTTTGGTTTAAAATGTAGCTCCTATGAAACCCTTAGACTAGATTTGAGTTGTTTCCTAAAGTTTACCTTGCAGAATGGAGTGAAACTGCCAATGAGAGGTATCCACCACGTTCGCAATTATAAATTTGTCGTGTTGCTGTACGATGCGAGGAAAGCAACTTACAACTTCAAACGAGAGTGGTGTGAATATGAACAACTTACAACTGTTTGCCAGGTAAAAATCATGGTCTGAGACTATCCGTCAAAAACTTACTGTTAGCCAGGCATCTAGCCAAAATTGAGCCAGAATTGCGAACGGCTAAAGTATGGGCAGAGTTAAGCTCAAAGTCTAACCGAATGTTAGAAGCTCAAAGGACTCCAGGTGGAAACTAATGAGAGGTTGCGTAGTTCAGGAACAGTTGGCAATGACAGTTGGCAATTTTTCCTGATAGTGAGTGACAGGGTGAGTGAGGCAGATACTGGCTCGTTGAATGTGTAGGCTGACAATTTGGGCAACATGGTGGGTAGAAGTTTGAGGCCACTTGTTTTTCCAACCTTAGATAAAATAAATCGAAAGAACCTAATTAGTGGCTTGATTGTGTATACCGGCCAGTCCCAGGCTCTTATCAGAGCCCTGTCTGCTGATGCTGGGCTACTTCAAGGCAATCCACAATCGGGGGAACCAGATGGAGGAGGCCAACAATCATTTTTCGTCCAATGCACATAACTGGACTTATGTGTGGTTGTTTGGTACACTCTCGCCCTTCGACTCCCCTCATCGCAGTTGCTAAGATAAAATGAACATAGACCGTTTACCAGTGTAGTAGGTTAATTCATATTATATGACCGGATCGGTAAAGGTCTGTTACGACTTTCTCACGCTAGCCAATCCGCACTTTCAAACTTGGGTTTTAAAGCTCAGATGCGTTTTGATCAGTCTTGTCAGTCCAGATTACTGGCCAATTTGGCCTTATGCAGCCTAGATGAGCTTTTCGGACTTTTCAGCCCTAATAAGGTGGTCAATTGATACTGTGTAATGCATGTTTATCTATGGACTTTTCCAAGCAAGAGAATAAAATTCAATGAACCTACGAGTAATGGTATGGCTAGCTTGGAGAGCGCTGTCGCCTGACTTGTCTAGAAGCGGGAGTGGTTCTATCACACGTGAGCGATTTTGAGTACTATCTTCCGGAGAAAGATGTTGGTGGCTGGGATTTAGTCTAAACCGGCTGATATTAAGTGGCAAAGTGCAGTCGGATGGCATGACTGGAAAGCGAGCAGTAGCTTCCGTTGGAATGATCTTTTGAAGTAGATGGTCACAGTTTTGGCATACCTTATGATTCGTACCCCAAGAATACAAGTTGTCCAGTGTGACTTGCTATCATCAGGCTGTCAGTGAAATTGTCACACAGGATGAACGACCAAACATGTGCAGCCTGAAATCTATGAGGAATGTGTGACCTATCTCTGTGCGCATACGAATCGCAAGTAGCTTAGGTACCTTTCTTGTCGAATACTATAGTTGGTGTTCGAGTCACTTTGGTTGCAGTGTCTTGTCCCCCAGTGCATATGCGTGAAATCGATTTGGCGTACTGGATGTGCTCAATAGGGTTAGTCCAAAGAAGACCCAGTGTAAATCAAAAGTCGCAGATGGTGATAAATTGAACACAATAAAAACACAAACTGAGAAGTCTAGGCTGGTACTGGAGGTGCTCCTAAGCTAACGGGTCATGAACAAATGTTTCGAATGATTTCCGGGGGTAATAGAAGAAAATAAATGTTATTTTCAGAGGAATGGGATGCTGAAACTGAAGACAGTATCATGCACTCCATGATCACGACAGGTTGTTTGTTGCATATGAGACTCGGCGCACTAATGAATTGCGGATGCGTCTTGGAGAAGTACATCATAAATCGACAGATGCTCTAGAACTTTACTTCTTCTAACTGTGAGATGCGGACTTTTTGGATTGGCCATAGTTTTTGCATGCTTATAAGATGAAGGTAAACGTGTTACACTGGGAAGGCTTTGAGGGTTGGAGATTCTGGAAGTCTGAAACCACGAGCTTATAAATAAGAGTATCTCAGTAGCCAGCGAGGGAATAACAAAAGTGCTCAAGTGAACATGAAATCTAGTAATCCGCCTAACAGAGGGCCTCCGACAACAGTCTGCCACTAGTAAAGTCGACAACCACCATTCGTTGTCGAAATTCTGTAAGCATTCTCATCTCTAGATATGTCAACCCCTACTCCTCATGCTGTCCACGACTGTGTATGGAAGAGTATGGTATTTCAGCTTGTTCATTTGATGGTCGCTGGGCTTGACAATTCGATTGCTAACGGTTCATCGCCAGTCGTCGTCCCACTGATCCCAAATGTCTTATGAAACGGAGCGGAGCAGTGTATCGGTGGGTTTCTTTGACGTGGTGGTGTGTGTGAGTTCTTCCGGTTGCACAAACTGGAAGGAAACTACCTGTCTACGAAAACAGGGAAGATATAATCCACATTTTTTTCGTTTTTTGTACACTGAGATCGAAATTCTAACGCGGAGGTGCAAAACACCTGGACTTATTGGAATTATCTAAATTTGCGCACCTCTACGAGTAACATATCACGAACGCCATCGGATAATGCATGCGAGAATCTGTTGGACCAACAGCAAAACCAAGGTGGCACGGGTTACAGGTTGCCACCTGGACAAATGAAGCTCAAAGGTCACCCAGACGTCGACCACACAGGCGAACAATCCAGTCAATAGAAATGTCCATTTGATCCGTCATATTCGAAGGTCATCCTGTCTCAGATTTATGTGCATGACCTCAACTGCACCACTACTTAACACACACACACCGACACATCTCTCTGCACTCTATCCCTCTCTCACTATCCTGGCTGTAACACGCTGGTGATATCACCTCGACTGGTAGTGAAGCCTTATCAACATGCCAAGCTTGGCGAGCGATGTGACCACCAACAGAGTCCAGGATATTCTCACCGAGAGACGATCCATCAGAAACGCAGAGAATTCACATTTTTTAGAGTCCATACTACAATTTGTTAGTGAGGCTAATTACAAGTCGCCAAACGATGCACTGTTCTCCCAGAAATGCACTGGTCTACCTAGAACTGGTGGGCACATAACCTTTGAAGCGTTACCTGGCCAGCTAATTACGAAAATTCTTTACTGAAGGACTGTTGCTGTTTGTATCGAGCCAGACAATATTTAGAATAGTCCACCCCAAGTGACACATTCCAAGCATGAAATAACCTCCCTTGTAAGAAATATTTTCAGCATAACTTCGAATTTCTATCATCGGAAATTCAGTAAGCCAAAAACAAAACGAAACAAGAATTGCCCCATGGAGAGAAGTCTCCCTTAGACGACGATTTTTTGTCGTCATTTAAGAGTGTCAAATAACCCCATATCATCTAAGTATAAGTTCACTAGGCCCCATAAAAAAATGCCCACGCAAAGGGGAAACATACAATATGCGGGGCTCGCTCACTGATTCGTGCACGTAGTCTTGAGGTAGCGAAGCTTCTAGGCAAGCCTATACGACTTTTTCTGCCGGTTATGGATTCAATCGGGACTTCGGACAACAACGACCTACTCTCAGTCCGACCAGTGGAACGCGGAATACGCCTGTTTGAATTTCAGTGAGACGGTCGGTGAAATGAGTGGGCTGAGTGTCAAATTGTCCCTAAGGGGCAGAGAGTGGTTCGATGGCTTGGATGTTGTGGCCACATTGTTGGCGCGCGATGTTAAGAATGTAAATAAACTGAGTGAATCTTCGACTTGGTTAGCGGAAACTGCACTTCTCGCTCAGCGCCTGTGGTACGTGTGCTCAAGAGGTGCTTAGCCTTCAGACCAGCGATCGGTTGGATGTGTGAACTTCAAATGTTTTAGTAAGCTGGCAACGTATTATCTGGACAAGTCCTGCAATGCGTTCATGAGTGTCACCGAGGGTCGCACAGACCCATTATAGTTTCCAGCTCTTAACGGTTTTCCTGCAATTGAATGAACAGTAATCTCCCTAAGAAGAGAAAACATATCAATAAGGCTAAATATCCGCAAAATACACTCATTTGCAAAAAATACACTCGGTGCGGTCTCTCTTGTATCAACCTATCATGTCAGGACGTGGTAAGGTTGGTAAATGTTCAGGAAGGGAAGAGCGATAAGCCATCGCAAGGTTCACCGGGACAACATCTAGGGAGTCACCACACCCACCATCCGCTGTCTCGCTCGCCGTGGTGGTTTGAGGTGCACCTCTGGTCTGATCTACGAGGATATCCGAGGTGTCCTGAAGGTGTTTCACGAGAACGTCACCGCAACTCAGTCAGCTGAATCCCAGCTGAATCTCCTGTTTATGATATTCACCAACTGAATGAACTGCACAACCGCCGCCTCTTACTTCATTTGGGACAATATTCGAGATATCGCAGTAAATTCTCTTGACGGAGCACCAATTATAAGTTTGCTGAAAGCTTTCCAACAACTTACTACGGGCTTCGTCCTTCTTAAGGCTCATCAGGCAGGCCACAGTATAGTGTCCCATTAAGCAGGTTTAAAACAAGCTACATACACTCATTTGCATACCAAGTTGAGGAGAGACCCATTTGGAACCCAGCTTAGTCTCTCATTTAGTATGTTCGGAACACCATAAACGAGGGATCCAGCTGGGTTCTACGTGAATCCCTCGTTAAAACCAAATTGGTATGCAAATGAGTGTATTTCATCGATTTCGTGTAATTTGGATTCAAGTAGAACATAAACTTGACGGAAAATCGGGGACTGAGCCTATCTGATGGGCCCTAAGAAGGGCGAAACCGGTCTTGGACTGGCAAAGAGTTTTCAGCAAAATTATGAGTAGTGTATTACATCTACACATGTTTAAAATCGTTCGCTTTGTGGGAGATGCGCTTCTCGGGGAGAAGCAGCTCCGTCGACCGTCTCAAAAAGACATTTGGTACATAGGACAAAAACGTTTGCTCAGAAGACATTCAAAGCAGTCTATTCCCTCCTTGCTTCGCTTTCTACAGAATTTAATCTTTTTGGGTATTTTCAACAACTAGAATCATGTCTCAGTGTCTTCATACCACAAATTTTTGCACCATGAAAGTGCAACAGTACAGTAGTCAATCTTACAAGAGTCTTATCAGCATTCTATTTACCGTTTTTCCTTCCGTTTTTGGGTTCCAACGCTGGCAAGGCTGAAAACCTACCAATGATTACACACTCTTTCGACCCGCCAAAATGGTCTTGAATTAGTAGTCTCTGATTCGGTATTCACCTCACTACTATCGTTTATTTTTGAAGAGCATGGTCATAGACATACAAAGTAAATGCAGGCGATAAACATGGAAGGGTTACAGGAGAATATTAGATAAGAAGAGAGAAGCGTCTCATTCGAAGTCATGCCACCAACATTTCCAGTCAAATAAGATGAATTCCAACGCATGTAAGAATTTTTGATATGAAAACACGCGTGTAAGGACCAACAACCTAGGAAAGGACAAACAATGCTGAAGGCTCTTGAAGACGCAGTAAGCGCTAGCACAGTCAAGACTCGCACATCAGGCACAAAGTGTCCGTCATACTGGGTCTGGTGTGAGATTCAAAGACAAGAATGTACACTCAACGCCATGTACCACGCATAGAAATGTCGTGAGTACGCAGAGAGCCTACAATGGCAAGCAAACACAAGTCACTAACTGTGACCTTAGGGAGTCCCAGTCCAATAACAGCCTTGGCGGAGTGAGGAAAGCAAATCTCTCGATAAGAAATGATCATCGGCTGGTGGACCAAAAAGGTAATGTCGCAGCCGATTTCACGTAGGTCTGAGATTATGGCGAGGGAATATTCATCAGCATCATACGTCTGCTTCTTCTCATTCCACACAGCCACTCCGCGCCAATCCGGGACTATGCTGACGTCTAGCACAGTTACTAGGCGCTCCCGAACAGCGATTAGGTCAGGCTTACTGAAAAACGTCGAAATAGGTGTTCTCAACTCCTCGAAGACGGTGTATATCAGGCGACGGAGACGTTTTGCGAATTCCCTTGCAACCCGGATTATGAAGATCACATCTAGTATCATGCGTGATCTAGCAGGACTGCAAAATATCCTCAAAACTCTCCAGTTGGCCACAATTTCCACGACAGAAGATAGTCTGGCCACCATGACTATGCCGAGTGCTTTTAACTCTCGTCCTGAGCAGGTCGCATCGCAAGCGGATACCGCGGATAGATATCCGAGGAAATACCCATCAGCTCTTTCTTGGTGTTTACGCATGCATCATGGACGCGGATCGGAAGGCTGAGATCCCGAACAGTCTTACCAAATACGGAATCGTTGACTACATTGCGTAGTACTCGGCACTGAGTAGAAAGGAGCTTTTCCATACGCACTGTCCGCTGCATCGGGATTGTTGCACTCAGACTTGGGATACCAAGTCCCCCATGTTGTTCACCGGCATGGATGTGGCTGATCGTTGTGTCCTTCGGTAGACGTAGTCAGCCACGAATAGATTGCCTGATGTAGTTGTTCAACCTTTTTAGCGTGTTTCGGCGGACTTGGCCAAGCACGAGCGAAAATGTCAGCCTCGGTATCAGGTCGTTCCTCGTGATCTCCATTCTTTGATGCGGCTTCAACGGGGCACGCGTCACCTCGTCGAGCAGTTTGAGCAGATGCTGTCGGTGGTTGAAAACTCCTTTCCCCTTGAAAGTAAAGGGGATGCCAAACTATGTTACGGTATCTGTCGGACCCAGAGGAGTGATGAGTTCCTTGGCGAAGCAAAACGGTTCGACTGAGACTGTTGTCGCTTGATGTTTCCTGTCCCCACGAATCACCATCGCTTTCAAATTTCGGGCGTTTATTTTCACACCAGCTCCTCCTACCTAGATCGCAGCAGCTTCAAGCTTCTCTTTAAGGCGAGCCTGACTTTCTGCACACAAGACGTCAGCAAAGACAAAACCATCTACTAGGGTGTCATGCAACTGGTTTCCCAGTTGTGGCATCGACGACCCAAGAACCTCATCCATTGCTATGATGAACAATAATGGGGAGAAGGGATCTCCTTGCCTTACATCTCTGTGGTAGTGGACCACGGAATTGGGGGAAACTGCTACAACTTTCTCATAGGACTGTGAGATGTATCGAACTATAGGTGACGGTGCTTCAAACGCCTAGACAGATCTGACGATTTTGTCATGCGAAACCGAATCAAACGCTCAACAAAGGCCAAGCTGAGGTTAGAAGCAGTCGCTGAAGAGTGACGAAGCAGGGCATGTAACAGCGACGTAGATTCCAAACAACCGTCTCAATGTAGAAATACCAACTAGAGTGAGAGCAGTTGCAATCTACGACCTCAGAGATCAACAAGCACCTTATGAAAGCATAGGACAAGAATGGATGACATGGAGATCGGTCTCAGTTGGTCCGGTGAAGTCGGATTTGGGACCTTCGGAACTAGGGTAATACGGGCACGACACAGATGTGGAGGACAACCCCCAGCTAATAAGAATAAGTCGAAATACCCAGCGAGCGAGTTAGCATTGAACCGGCGGAGCATCCTGGGCGTGAGCTCGTCCAGGCCTGGGGACGAACTGCCCATTAGACTGATCGCACGGCCGACTTCCGTACTTGTAATTGGCTCGAGCAAGCTCCAATCGGATGGTACTACTATGCGACTTGGCCGGCTATCCACGTGTTTTGGAGCTGAGAGCACCTGTTTCCAATACTGCTCGACGTCCAGAGGTAGGCCGCAGTTACCTTTGTATAGATCCTTCCATGACCCATCGAGCACAGCAGACGCTGCATCTTTCCGTCTTTGGTGGTATAGGGTCTGGAAGGCCGCGTAGTCGGCTCGGCGGATCTGCTTTCGGTTGATCAGCATCCAATGGACTAGCTGACGAACGCGTCGGGATACAGTTTTCCAGGTGTGTGGAAAAGTCCTGGAAGCGTGGAGGTCCAGAAACAGCAGAAATTGCTCCGGTGTCATGATGCCAGACTGCAACCCTCGGGCAAGTGCCAGAAGGTCAACACTAGCAAGCGAACCGTCAGCATGGGATTCCAAGAGTGACACGGCGTAATCCATGGTTTGTTTAAAACAGACGCTATAGTTATCGGCTTCTGACGAGTGGGTCGCCATTTGACCGATAGTTTGGTCAGGGCCTCCAGATGATGATTCGTCCTGTTGTGCTTGCCAGTTAAGCACCCGTAACTTGGTTTTGATTCTGTAGCCGACCGACCAGGAAAATACTGCTCCAATCTCGCGAACAGTGCGGTTTGCGTGCCACAAGACGGACATAAATTGTTAGCCAGGCACAAGGGCGATTGTGGCTCTTGTTTGGGACCAGCGGGCGCCGGAATACTTCACTCGGCAAAGCTTATCTGCATTATGCTGGGTGAGGTGTGCATACCGGCGATGTTGACTCAGGCCAATCTTCGTCGGAAAAAGGCGGGAACAATCAGCACAGGCCAATTGGGCGACCATGTTCGTACCAACACTTTCATTGTCATGAACTCGATAGTGGGCTACCAGCTTTCGATTTGCAACGCTTGGCACGTTCCTCACGCTTGAGACCCACGAGTCTCTCCTGTGTATTGGTTGGAACTGCTGCGGAGGCGCCAGATGATTCGTAGTGTATATTGTCGAAAGTACCCAGCGCGTTGAAACCAAACAGGGTGGTTAGCCCCGTCTGGGGTTGCTGAACTCTTAGCTCACCCAAACCGATGTCCAGGCTACCCAGTCAGCACCACGAGGAAGTGGTTTGCCGACTGACGAATCTAGGCATTCTAGTGAAACCGCGCTACATTAATCATCCCTCTTATTTCCGCATTCGACAAACCGTCCTAAGAATTTCATGTCTAATAACTGAACTCAGTGAAGTAAGTGTGCAAAATCATGGCCTGGTCAAAGGTAGGGTAAGGGTAGGAGAAGTCTTCTACCATAAAGGTGACTCCAGGCTGCGGGTTGTTGAGGTGATCAGTTCGGTTTAAAGTACGGCTATTTAGCGAAATGCATTTATTTGCATACCAATTTGTTTTTGACGAGAGACACATCTGGAACTTAGTTGAATATCTAGTTTATGATGTTTTTAAGCTGTAAGGAGTTTTCAGCAATCTTATGAGTAGTGTAATACGTGCATATGGTTATTTAGCATCAGTAGAACTGCAGTCTTTTGTTAGATCATTGTGTCGTCGAGTCAGCTATAAGTCAGCTATAAACCATGTAACAAGCAGATGCTGCTTCCAGCTGCTTCCGTTTCAGCCACCGCAAAATGGGACAGAGCGGGTGATATAGAAAAGCAATGGAGTCGGCGGTATAGCCAGTTAATACTGTATGCTTCTCTGAGGGAACGAAAAACCAGGCAGCTACGTACCGAAGGCGACAGCTTTGATACCAGTTAGCCCTTTCATACTTCGTTACCAAATTATACGCTTTCTGCTTCTTAGTCGCTTCGACATAGTACAGGGCTAGTCAAAAAGTACTCTTCTCGGACAGACCTTTCGTCAAACATTTCTTGGTATTGGCCTCCTATAGTACATTCACGGTAGCCGTACACTCCTTATTGTAACGCCTTTTAATCCCTCCTACATTAGTCAAAATCACGCCGCAACCACTCTTCGGTGTCACTGAAACACATTAACACAACGGTTTGATATTCAATAATTTCATTCATGTGCGTGGTTCGCCCTTCTGTTGGCTATGGATCAACGATGAATGTCTGTTAGTTCACATCTTCCACCAAAGCCCGTAGGAAACTGTGGTGGACCTCTGCAAACTCCTCACTGTGGATTCTCAGGTTGATGTCATGCCCCTGTCAGAATTCGCTTAGCCATACACAGCTGGGTTGGAAACGATGTTCTCCGACCCTGTTGTCAAGTCCTTTTTTCCCTGTTCCAGGAGGGTACAGGTTATTGGTGGATTATTTTGTCATACTGCTAGAAACTGGGCGCTAAATGCACTTCAGTGAGCCTTTGCTGTCGCTAGCATCTCATTCGCTGCAGCTCCGTTAAATGAACGTACTTGAACTGTTTCTGGAATGAATTCAAGTCTTTCCAAGGTCAAGCTGGGTTGCTTTTAGACATAGCGGTTCTCTTTTTGCTTAATTAGATCACCAGAATCTTCTCTTCCAGGAGGAGGAACTCAGTCTTTGAGACGTGCTCACCGGCTGATTGTGCGGCAGCCTCACAGAAGGATTATTTTCAATCCAAATGACGAGTACAGTGTGCACGTGACTTGCCTGAAATCTAGGCATTTGTTAGGCCAGCCAATAAAATTGTGCATTGACTCTTCCCTCTTACGTCAACGCCTTCAAACCAGTGACAAAGTATAACGTCATAACAAGTTTATTGGCAACTGCACAACCTTGGAGTGCTGGGTGTGCTCGTGACACCTGGATCAGCCGCTTGTCTTAGTCAGAGAAGCGCGGTTCGAGTACTACGTGCCTTAACGGCGTCATAAATGACCATCTGACTTGTGGTCTTCACTGCCTGTTGAATTTACCACTTTAGTACACTGCATGCTTTAGCAGCATTCGGACCAATGGTATTGCATAGCATCACAGCCTAAAAGCT